>APFE030364070.1:0-10692 GCA_000404065.3 Pinus taeda | reverse complement strand
AAAAATAGATTGGGTCAAAAACACTGTAGATCGTGCCAAAAGCATAACAAAATTTATTGATTTAGATCTACACTGTAGATCTACAATCATTCATTGATTTTGAGCCTCATGAGGAAACACATTGGGGGCAAGGATATTATTAGCCCTGCCATCACTAGATTTGCTACTCATTTTTTGACATTGCAATCTATGCTTTTCCAAAATAGAAACTTGCAAAAGATGTTTTCCAGCGATGAATGGAATCAAAGCAATTGGTCTAACAAACCGGAAGGCAAAGAATTGAAAAATAAAGCTAATGAAGAAACTTTTTGGAGAAAGGCAGCAGAGATTGTGAAGCTTGTTGAGCCACTGGTTAAGGTGTTGCGGTTGGTGGATGGGGAAAGGTTGGCTATGGGCTTCATTTATGAGGTTATGGATCAAGCAAAGGAGCAAATAAAGAGGGCATACAAGGATAGAGTGGCTAAGTATGGGCCCATTTGGGCAATCATTGATGAAAGATGAAACAATCAACTCCATCGCCCTATACATGCAGCTAGGTATTTTTTGAACCCACGGTATCATTATAAAGCTAAGGAGTCAGAAGCTTTGAGGGGGGAGGTCAGAGATGCACTGATTGACTGCATTGATCACATGATCCCAATGGAGTCTGATTAGCTGGAGATACACCGACAAGTCACGACCTCCAGCAATGCCTTGGGTACCTTTGGAAAGAACCTAGCAAAGATTGCAAAAGAAGCAGATGAGCCAGGTAAACAAAAAGTTCAATTTTCAAATTCTTAATAGTTTTACTTTTTTTTAAATTTTGTTAAATCGTTTATAATTTGAAAGTTGGATATAATTTGTAATTTTGTTGAGCTAACTCATTACACTCTATGTTTTTTGTAGCACAATGGTGGGAGGCTTTTGGTGGCCATTGTCCTGAATTGCAGACGTTTGCAATTCGTATTTTGAGTCAAACTTGCAGTGCTACTGGGTGTGAGCGCAATTGGTCTGCCTTTGAGAGGATTCACACAAAGAAGAGAAACTGTTTGGATCAAAAGCGGTTAAATGATCTAGCTATGTCCAATACAACCTCCGGCTCAAACGAAACCAATTGCTGAACAAAAGCCCTGATTCAAATCCCATTGTGTTGGAAGACATTGATCCAACATCAGATTGGGTAGTGGAGAGTCATCCAGCAGAGTTTGATCCTGATGAGGATCTTGATTTAGATTTAGATATCAAGGCATCAATTGAACATTTTTAGTTGAATGCAGATCCTGATCCACCTATACTACCATCCTCAGTCTCACAGCCAGCAAGGACTCCAGTTGCAGGCGCTTCCTTTGCTCAGCCACGACAGAAGCGCAGCCGCATATCTTCTCTATCTCAGCTCGCATCTGCTGCACAGCCTGCTAGTGGTACCACTTCTACAGTTGCAGTTGGAGATGATGATCATGAGGAGGAGCCATGGGGCCCCCTGTCTGACTCTGATGATGATCCAGAGATTGATCGACATGATTTTGGCTCCTCTAGCAATAGCTACTAGCCAGTAGTACTGGAGTTTGGTCACAGTTTACTTTTGTTGTAGAGGCCATTTCTAGCCTCCTTGGTTATGTGTTTTTTGTTTTGAATCTTTGATCATGTATGACTATGTATTGCCATTGGACAGTGCACTGGGTGCCATTTTGATATAATGGATATACTCATGAGCCTACTTTGATGATTTGATCATATGTTGTCTTCCATCTATATTATAATGTTGTGTGTTTGGATATATGAATGAAAATCTTTAAAATTATGTTTAAAATCTTTAAAATTATGTTTTTTTATAAAAATAAAAATTAAAAAAAAAAAAATATTTAATGTATTTTTTACAACGACCGAGTCATTGAAATCGAGTCGGCCGAGTCGAAGTCGAAGTCGCAGTCGATCCTCGGCCGAGTCGGAGTTTTAAAACATTGGTTTCAACCTTGAAGGGGGTGACATGTCCATGTAATATCCCTCAAGTGGTAGGTGGCAAGTGATATTGTATTGGAACGGGATGGGGATCAGATGAATAATCCAAACCACATGTCATGGTACAAGGGTAGCTATAATAAGGGAAGCCCACACATCAGTATATGAGTGTAGGAGGGAGCAAATAGTGGTACATGAGTTACCCACGCCTCTGTTTTTCCACCCATTTTCATATGCCTTTTGCCTTTGATTGATTTTTCTTCATAATTGCTCGGGGCTCCAAGGGATGAGAGCATGTTGTGTAATATAGAGCAGCAAACACCCCCTTAGGGTGGGGCAGTTCATCGGCCACCAGGGGTTGGAAAAATCATGGGTTCCTTAATGATGGAGGGGGCTCATCTAGGGCTCATAAGAACCAAGGTGATGGCTATGGATAAGGGGTAGAGCTCATGTTTGCCTTTTGCCCATGTGCTAAATTTGTATGTCTCAGCCATCTTTTGCATTTTGTGGTAAATTTCCTGTTGAGAGTGGCCAATTTATGCTTTTTCTTTTCTTTTAGTTGCATCAACATTCAGGCATCATTCCATGTGTGAACTAAGGTGTGGACAAGGGGAGGGGGAGGCTAACCCTATGTGGACCCAATGGACACATGTGGACCCGGATGGGAAAAGAGATGAATGGGGCTAAAATAAGTGGAAGGGAGTGATGTATATAGTGTCAGGAAGCGGGACCACGTAACCAAAATCAGGATTTCCCATGTGGTGCCAACCCTAAAGTTAATGGGTAATCACAGACCGGGAAATGGAGACAAGAGTACAATCCTAGCCCACTCTTTTCACCGAATCCCCCCACCAATCCATGCCCAAAAGTGCCCATGACAAGTAAGGAAAATTACTCAACTATACTAATGAAAAGCCATACTTTTGAGGTCAGGAGGCCCACCTTCAAACATACAATCATAACAAGTGGGCGAGGAACCACATGGCTGGCTCAGGTGACAAAGATAATGGCACATCGAGCTATCTGGTGGCTACAAGGGATTGTTGGCTGCCAGCTGAAGACCATCTAGGAGAAAAAATTTCTCCTATATACACTACCCACAAGTGGTGGGTAACACTGCCTATTGTCCTGATGATATGATAGTTGTGATCCTTACATTACATGGTAAGTAGTACCCTACCTATTATCCTTGGATAGAGGGTGGTAGCTTTAGAGGGTGGTAGCTTGAGCTCCTCTATCATGATTCTTCTTCTTTAGATTCAAGTGTTCATCAGATGAGAAAATATGAGCAAAGATGAGACACTACTTGATTCAATGATAACAATGACAAGATGTTTGAGATGAGATTCATGATGCAATCGAAATTTTCTCTCTAGCTAAGAGGGAGTGTTAATTTGGCAGCTCAAGGATAAATTCACTCTTTTGGATAGCCTTCCTCATCCAGAGAAGACTATCTTTTCCCTTGGAAGAATTTAATTTGGTCAAGGAAAAATATTATTTTTAATAGAAAATTGTTAAAAATTGGCAACTAGGGCCACACTCCATGTGGGTCATCTTATTTATGGCAGTGGATATTTTTCAGTGGATAAGTATTCATGGAGTTGTGAATTTAATTGTGTTATAAGACAATTCGTCAAGGTCGGCCAACAACCAAATAACCCACACATGCTACAAGATTTAGTATAAAAAGAGGTGACTTGATAGTCATTTCTACACACACTTATATCTTGATTTCTCTCCACTTGTCTTTAGGAGTGGAAGCCCTAGACGTTGGAGGAAAAGAGGTTGTCCTAGCCGCAGCAAAGAAGGCAGGCCAGCAACGCAATGGAAGGGTTCTATGCATTGACCTAAAGGAGGTCAAGGAAGGCAACCCTAAACATTGTCCTAAAGGCAGGCCTAAACGTTGTTCTAAGACAGCCCTAACGTTGTCCTAAAGGCAGCCCTAACGCAGTCCAAGAAGTCAGCCCCAACCTACGCTATCTCAAGGGTATCCTAGCCGTTGTTAAGATGAAGATAGACATTGTCCTAAATATACCAATGGTGCCCTAGTCGCAGGCATATGGTGCCCTAGACGCAAGCCTAATGCGGCTGAAAGGGAGGACTGTTCTAAGGCCTAAAACAAGGCACCGAGAAGCTGAAAGGAGGATGAGGGAAAGCCGAGTTGAAGAAGGGTTGTTTGGGGCAGCGAAAAGGTGGGTTTTAGGTGACAGTGTGGGACTTTGGTAGACCGCAGTCCTAACCACCTCAAAACAGGGACAGCACGGAGAGTTTGATGGCTCAAACATGCCCAGGACAGCAGTGCTAGTAAATGGGACAGTTGGGCTACATGGTGCTACTAAGACACATGGGACAGCAGCAAGGGGACAGCGGCAAGGTATAGCATGACTGTCAGGGGCAGCAGCTACAGCAATATATCTAGGCAATAGTGGCAAGGGACAACTGCATAGTAAATGGGACAACAAAGGAATGCTAAGGCAATGTTTAATGGGACAACAACATGATGAGACAGAACAAGGATGGGACAGCAATGACATTGTGCCGCAGTGGCACAATGGGACAGCAAGCATGGACAGCAGTAAGCATGGTGCAGCATGGACAGCATGGTGCAGCGTGGCAAGCATGGAAAACATGGATAGCAGTGGCAAGCATGGTGCTGCAAGCACATGACACATGGGACAGCAGTGCAGCAGTATGATGTGTACAGCATGGTCATGAAGTCCAACATTATGATGATGGGTGTAGCATGATGACGAGATGCAGCACAATGATAGGTGAAGGAGTCACCTTGGAGAATCAATTGAAGCAGCATGTCTTCAACTGATCTCATGTATCATCTTCTTAGAGATGATCTATGCTCTTATCTAGATAAGTCAAAATGTTGACTTTTGTTGTAGATGTACTATCTCTCTCTCTCTCTCTCTCTCTCTCTCTCTGTTGAACTATTGAAGAACATATAAGAAGAATTGATCAAGGGTTTCCCCACATTGGGGTTTGTCCCTGCTAGCGCCACATCTTGTGTCCTCTTGTCTTGGCTTGTCTTCTGCGATTTATGTTTATGTTCTATCTGCAGTTTACTTTAATGTTGATGTGATTGTTAATCTGGAAAAGATATTGAGCTAACTATGAAAATTGAAATAAATTTCTCTAAGCATAGAACATACCTAAAATTAACATGGTATCAGAGCGAGGTGAAGACAAAGCCCAAGCAAGAGTGAAAGAGCAATCACTGAAGATAGTTGGGAAAGGACAAAAGGATCAATGAATTCCTCATCCCTCTTCAAATTCACCAAGGGTGAAGTCGAAGCAAAGAATATTATCAGAATGGTGCAGTGGAAGCTTCTGATGGCTTACCTAAAAATCACTTCAACGGGAAGTCTGAATCTAAGGGTGGAAGGAAAGGTAGATGCCTTGTTTGCAACAAGTTCGTCCATTATGCAAAAGAGTGTCTGAATGGTAGGGACACATCACTTGATGATGATAACAATCATTCCAAGGACATCTTCAATGATCAGAGGAATGATAGGTAATGCAGGTCATCAAGGAAACGGTCGACTCTTCAAGAAAGCAAAGAACCCCAGGTATGAAGAATCAAATGTTGTTTCTGATAGGATAAAGAAGCGTTATCTTGTACTGGCCCTCTCCTTCAGACTCTTTGGGAATCTGGCTTATTGATTGTAGTGCTTAAGGCACTTCATCGGATAGAAGGGTGTTCTCTCTAATTTCGTAGAGATGGAAACAATCGTGGGATTATACTTGGAGCCGATGCCACCTATCCCAAAAAAGGTGTAGGGAATGTTACCCCTCAACTGAATGAGGGTAACTCGATTCATTTACAGAATCTCTTTTATGTACCTGATCTCAAAAAGAACCTGGTGTCCATTTTGGCAATGGAAGTCAAAGGTTTCAGGGTGGCATTCATCGATGGAAAGGTACATGTTTGAAAATAGAATTTCAAAGATGCTTTTTCTCATGGGTTCAGGGTTGGCAATTTGTATCAAGTTGCAAGATTGTCCATTATGGGGCCCTACCCGATGTGAGTTAGATGGTGACACGGATGCTTGAATTCAAGAAGAGCATGAAGGTATATGTCTGAGATGTGCCGAAGGAAAATCTTACAAGGGGACCATTCCGCTCATGTAGCAAGTCCACAGGTTTGGAACAACTCGAGGAGTTTGAGATTCATGATCGGGAATCTCATGTATACAGGCGGAAGAAAGCCCTCTATGGCTTGAAGCAAAACACCCCGGGTGTAGTATGAGAGGATTGATATTTGTCTGATGAAGCTGAGATTCAATAGGAGTGAAACCGATCCAAACCATTGCTCGAAGGTTGTGGATGATAGACCTCTCATACCGGCACCTTCTGAGAACGACCTATTTCTGACAACTGCAAACCCTCTCATTTGCAGAAGTAAGAGGGAGTTGGATTCCAGATGTGGAATGGTAAACTGCAAGCCCGTGACTACCTCGAGGATCTTAACTTTAAGAAGTTATATGGTAGTGATGTCGGACCAGATTTGGGAAATGCCTCTGAGTTTCATAAACTCATTCGCGTTGATGTTCTTGGTGAGCTTCCGTCCGGACATATGTTTTGATATTAGCATGATGAGCTCATATATGGTTGGGCCTCACTGGATTGGTGCCAAGAATCTTCTGAGATATCTTCGAGGCACAATCTCTCATGAATTTAGATACACTGCCGGAAATATGAAGCTGCATGATTATTCGAACGCTGACTGGGCAAGCAGTGTGGAGGATCGCAAGAGCACTTCTAAGTGCTGGTTCTCTTTGGATTCTGCTTCGATATCATGGATGAGCAGGAAGCAGAAGTCGGTCAAGCACCCTAAGACCGAATACATAGCTACGAGTATGATCACGTGTCAAGCTGCATGGTTGTGGAAGCTCTCAGCGAGCCGTTTGTACACATGATGGATACCACTGTGATCCTCTATGTCAACCAGGGGGAGATTCGAGTTGAGGAATCCCGTATTCTATGATTGCTCCAGCATATAGACATCAGATACTACCTTATCTAGCATATGGTATGTCAATGAGCGAGGAGGCTCCATCGCATTGACACTGATGTACAGGTCGCAGACATTCTGTCAAAGCCGCGAGGAAAGGTCAAACTTGTGACTTTCCCGAACGACTTGGAGTCATTGGGAGACCCTCTTATGAGAGTCCTGCATGTTGCATGCATTGAGCTATGGGAGCTCCGAGGGCTTGGGGTACTTACTGGAGAAACAAGCAACCATAGAGCAACTCACCCTGCCCTAACGCAGTCCAAGAAGGCAGCCCTAACACTATCCTAAGGCAACCTCAACCTACGTTATCCCAAGGGTATCCTAGTCGTTGTTAAGATGAAGATAGATGTTGTCCTAAACATACCAATGGTGCCCTAGACGCAGGCCTAATGCGACTGAAAGGGAGGATTGTTTTAAGGCCTAAAACAAGGCACCGAGCCGCTGAAAGGAGGCCAAGGGAAGGTCGAGTTGAAGAAGGGTTGTTTGGGGTAGCGAAAAGGTGGGTTGTAGGTGACAGCGTGGGACTGTGGTAGGCTGTAGTCCTAACCACCTCAAAACAGGGACAACATGGAGAGTTTGAGGGCTCAAACATTCTTAAGACAACAATGCTAGTAAATGGGACAGCTACATAGTAAATGGGACAACAAAGGAATGTTAAGGCAATGTTAAATGGGACGGCAGCATGATGAGACAAAACAATGATGGGACAGCGATGACATTGTGCAATAGTGGCACAATGGAACAACAAGCATGGACAACAGCAAGCATGGTGCAACATGGTAAGCATGGACAGCATAGTGCAGTATGGCAAGCATGGACAATGTGGTGCAGCATGGACAACATGGAAAGCATGGCGCAGCATGACAAGCATGGATAGCATTGGCAAGCATGGTGTTGCAAGCACATGACACATGGGACAACAATGCAGCATAAGGTGCAGCAGTATGATGTGTACAGCATGGTCATGAGGTCCAGCGTTATGATGATGGGTGCAGCACGGTGAGGTGTAGCATGATGACGAGATGCAGCACAATGATAGGTGAAGGAGTCACTTTAGAGAATCAGTTGAAGCAGCATGTCTTCAACTAATCTCATGTATCATCTTCTTAGAGATGATGTATGCCCTTACCTAGATAAGTCAAAATGTTGACTTCTGTTGTAAATGTACTATCTCTTCTCTCTCTCTCTGCTGAACTATTGAAAAGCATATAAGAAAAATTGATCAAGGGTTTCCCCACATTGGGGTTTGTCCCTGGCAAGCACCACATCTTGTGTCCTCTTGTCTTGGCTTGTCTTCATCGATTTATGTTTATGTTCTATCTGCAGTTTACTTTAACGCTGATGTGATTACTAATCTGGAAAAGATATTGAGCTAACTGTGAAAATTGAAATAAATTGCTCTAAGCATAGAACATACCTAAAATTAACAAAAACCTTCAAGTACAAAAAGTTCAGGTCAACCTAAAGTCATAATTGGATCTCCAAAGAAGCATAATACAATTCAAGGCAACCTCATTTGGACATCACATCAACACATCTCTCTCTCTCTGCCCTCTTTTGATCAGTTCATAGAAGTTTGAAGCAGGGTAGTTGAGCTCACACGTGTAAGGGAAGAAGGGCATTCTTATTTTCTGCATTGACTTTGTGATTGGGCATCTGTTGACCAAGTTTGACTTGGCATTTTGACACACTTTGACTTGCGAATTTTTTATTTTTGGAGGCCGAATTTTTCTATGGAGAGATTGAACTTTCCTAGGCAGTTTGACTAGGGTTGACTATAGGTCCATTCACTGAAATTTCAGTGCAAAAATCTGAAGTTTGACCACAACTTTCTCCCTCCTTTAACTGAGCTCTTTTGGGACTATTTTGACTTGATTTTGACCAGCAAGGAAGGCCAAATATTTTGACTATTGACCGAGCTTATTTGAAGCATCTTTGACTGTTGCACGTTGACTAGTTAGGGCATCTTTGACTATTGTTGACTTTGACCAAAAATTGTAGACTTCGACTTTGGATCAAATTTGACTTTTGGGCTCATCTTTCATTGGATATTGGTTAATTGATTTGATTGGTCAAAGTTGTTATCCTTTGACTCATTGTTGGATTGAAATATTGTATCTCTCTATTGAACATTTGATGACAATCTAATAGAAGAAGACTTTTGAAAGGTTTTTCCCCCTTGTGGGGTTTTTCTCTGGTCTTTGACCAAATCTTATGTCTCTCTTGTTTGTTCTTCATTGTCTTCTATTGCATTTGAAGTGTTGATCTATCTAAAATTGATATTGGTCATTGGAGGATTGAATTTGTTTGAAAAGAGATTGCTAATTGAAGAAGAATTGAATAAAGTGAGTGTTATAGGCGTAGAACAGTGGAAAATTAACAAAGACCTCGAAACTTGGCCCTGAACATTGATGCAGCTAAAAGAAAGTTAAAAACATACTAAGCCACAATGAAACCAAAATATAAAATGCAAAAGATGGCTAAGGGACAGTATTTAGCATGTGGACAAAAGCCTAGCATGAGCTCTACCCCCCTCATTAGCCAGCACCCGGTTCCTCGAGCATTAAATGCTCCATTTGAAGAAAGGAACTCTTGAAAGTCCTAACTTTGATGAACAAGAAACTGCTACATCTTAAAGGGGTATTGAGATACAAAAGCAAGTTTGGGCTCCCTCATAAATCATTAAAGTAAAAAGAACACTAGAGGAACGGAAAAAGCTAGTTGAGGAAAGGGGTAACTCATGCACCACAATTGCTCCCTCCTTACATCTATACACTCAAGATATTGGACCCCCATTAGCTGGTCACATGGCTATGGCACCTACCCTGAAGTCTTTCCCACTACGTAACCATCAATGTTACACATAGTTATGGATTGATGCACTAACCTGGGACTTGTCACTGCCCTTGGGGGCTGAGAACACCTAATAAGGTTGTTGACCTAATCATCCTTAATATAAGTGAGGTAACTTATTTACATGTCCTAATCTAGTTAAACATTTGAAGGTAAGTTTTGTGTAAGTATTCTTTTGCCCTTAGCATTATATATGGCCCACTATGATGCTTTAATGGTTATTGTTTGTAATGATTATTGATCTCACTCAGTGTTGCACGAAGCGCCCCCCCCCCCCACGGATCGAAGCTCTGAAGCGCGTCCCGTACGGAAGCGCCTAGGAAGCTTCGTCCGAAGCGGCGCTTCCGATTTAGGTGGCGGCGCTTCCTGAAATTTTGCCGCTTCCTGGAATTTCTGAAGCGCCGGCCGGAAGCGGCGATTCCAAGCCACCGAAGCGCGCTTCGGGTGGCGCTTCGGGCCTCCGAAGCGGGCCGCTTCGGGGAGGGAAGCGGACGCTTCACGCACGATTCCGTACGCTTCCGCCCAAACAGCCCGCGCCAAGGTAAAAAAGTCACATTTTTTTTAATTTTTTTCTTAAGTTATGTTAACTAAGCATTAAGGGGGTGGGTTAGGGTGAGGTTAAGGTGAGAATGAAAAGCATAAAGCCCCCATTCATTCCTCATTTTCTCACTTTGAATTTATGAGAGTTGGAGAAGAGAAGAGAGGAGAGGAGAAGAGAAAAGAGGAGAGGAGAGGAGAAGAGAGGAGAGCTTGGAGGAGTGAAGAAGGAGGAGCTAGGAGAAGGAGAAGGAGCTTGGAGCAAGAGCTTGGAGGACTTCATCTACAAGAGCTAAAGGGGTAAGTTCAAACCCCAAACTCCCTTATTTTTTTGACAATTT
>APFE030364027.1:0-39906 GCA_000404065.3 Pinus taeda | reverse complement strand
AATGTCTGACAGAGTAGTCCACATGGATGGGACAACAATGATAAACAATACAACACATCTTCGACAATATAAGTACTAAAATTACCAAATTAGTTCAAATATATTAGTATAGGTTAAGAAAACATGCATTACAAATGTTTAAAGAATATTATTCCAAATGGATACAAAACATGCGTGAAAATGTGTTGGCCTGAGACAGGCTTCTGAATTAAGAAAAAGTTCCAAGACACATCTGTACACCATACATCACTAGTCTTAGTAGTAGGATAATTGAGCCATTGCTTGCTCCTTAAATAACAGACTACAAACTCTCAAGGCTATGTGGGAGGAGCCAAGGTGAAAAGTCCTTTGCATGTACAATGAGGGGGTACATATAGCCAAGGGTGTAAGTGACCCTTGTGACTCTTCGAATTCCCTCATGACTATTTGAATTCCTATGAATTTTTGACTTTACATGACTCTTCAACTTCATATGTGGGTCTCTTGGACTTCCACTTTACATTACATTGATTACAACAAGTATGGCCCATAGTGATGATGTGGCCGAGACGACTCGTGACAGAACTTGACATGACACTACTGACATGTACTTCTTGACTATGGTGTCTGTGTTGAGCTATTATGCTATTGAATGATGAGTGTGCTCTTGGTGTATCATATCTTCACCTCCGCATGACAAAGTGTGTGGGGTATTTGATGGTCTTGGTTTTTGCTTGGTGGTGCATGTGTATGTGTCTGCATCACTTATTGCTTGATGTGCTTCATGTGTTCGATCAACCGTGAGAAAGTCTTCTAGCATGCACTCCATTTTCTTCCCATTCATCGTCACGCCATGTTCTATCCATGTTCCTTGTTTTTCCATAACTCATGACCAGACGACATCAAATGCAAAAATATCTTATTCTAACATGATGCATTGTTTTTCGCTTCGGTGCAGGTGACCTGAAGAGGGACAAGGCACTGAAATTATGGAGAGCATAACTTAGGCTGGGATATAAGGCTCTAGAGCATTGTCGAGAAAAACTGGGCAGATGTCACTGGGATCCATATTTGCACAATCTAGGACAACAATGACAACTGAGGGGTAAAACCCAGCTGGGAGGTAGAATTGTGTAGTTTCCAAGAGGAAGATCAAGAAGGGTGTCAGGGAACTGCTGGGCCAATATGCACTCTTTTCAAGGGGAACACTGGGTAGGTCATCCAACTAGTATTTGCATAATTTCTCCATGGAAGACAAAGCGGGAAATAGAAGGCACTGGTAGGAAAATATGTGTAGTTTTCCAAAGGAGGGCAGGATCAGGGTGCAGGAGTTGCTACTCATAATTGCGAATTTCTGAGAGACAGTGTCTAGCATTCATTTGTGTGTAGTTTATGGGATGAGTGCAGAGCGGGGCACCCAAGAGGTTGGCAGTTGAAACAATGCAATTTTCAAAGAGAGAGCAGAGAAAGCCAGCTAGTCAAATCTGCACAATTCTCAAGAACAATGCAGTGATAGGCAACAGAGGCCTAACTCAAATGCTCTGCACAATTTCTGCAGACATTGCAGGGCAGGTAGCTGGGTAACTTCTACTCATTTTTGGGAAGCAGTGTAGCTCTGGGTGATAGTGAAATTCAAATTTTCCAGAAGACCAAAGGGAGGCTGAATGAGTGGTCTTGCAAGAAGCACAGACTAGATCAGGTTCTGAGACAACTTCAGTGCAGTTCTGGGAGATAATCAACTGGATCACTTCTAGGATTTCATAGTGTAGGCTTCCCCTAAGGACAACCTCAAGCTATGCACAGTTCTAGGCAACAGAGCAAGATCACAAAGATCAGGGTCTAGTTGAAGGAGGGTTGTCTGGTCAACAAAATTTTAGGAAAAATGGCTAAGTGTGCGAGAAAGTGAACTTGTGCATACATGGCCTCATGATGAAACACTTATCATGACTCGACGATAAGACACCTCAAACCAACAAGACAAACAGGCGCTTAGTGATATTGTCTAAAGGTTAAGAATGACAAGGGAAACACTTGAGACATATCATTGAATGACCATGACGACACTTGTGTAACAGTGCTTACAACTTTGTGTTGGAGTGTGATAGGTGTTCACATAGCTGAGATAATCCAAACACACAAGGACAAACCTTCGACATTACCAGAACTAGGTTGCAAGCATGACATAGAAATCAACTGCCAAAGAAGACAGTTGGTTAAACAAGTGAAAAGGAAGCAAGACACGTAGATGAAACACATGAAACGAATTTGTGCTTGCAAACATGCATGTTATCGAAGACAGAATGATATGAAAATGACAATGTGTCCTTCAATCTACACTAAGAGATGTACTTCAAAAGATATTCTTTGCTTACCATACTTACCCTCAAGATGATCATGCATCCAACGACATTTGCATGAAGTCCTTGGTTTCTTGTTCCTTCTTCTCAACTCCTTGAGAGTGATCTAGCATGTCATATTTTCCTGTAATCACTAAGAGATAGATCGGTGTAGTTTCAGCAGATAGTGACTACTACTAGGATGATCGGCGCATTTTTTAGGAGTAAGGCTGGGCTACCTGATTTGCACAATTTGTGGGTGCAAGGAAGATTGGACAAATAGGACAACACTGTGCATTTTTTTAGATGCAAGGCATTGGTGCAGGATGGGTCTTGGGAGGACACCTTTATGCAGTTTCTGAATGTAGGGTAGCTGGACTGCTCTGCACATTTCTGGAGAGAAATGTTGGTTGCCTAACTGCTTCTGCACATTTTTGGAGATCAGTGCTAGATGCTTGACTTCTCTAGGAATTTCTGGAGAGCATTGTTGGATGGGCGGCTTAGGGACAACATTGCATAGTTTCTAAAGACAGTGGATTTCAGCTAGGGAAGGGCACTGCTGGAAACCAATATGCCATTTTGGATGCCAAGGGAGGCTAGGGTCTCTATGTATTGCACAGTTCCAACAAGCAAGGGAAAAAGCTTGAGGGTTGCAGAAGAAAAGTGTGCAGTTTCGGAAAGCTGGATAAGCTTAGGTTGCTTAGGAAACTGACTAAGTTTGAGATCAATGAAATTGGTGTAAACAATGATAACACCTGACTATGATCACACATGAACACTTAGTGATACAACATATACCATCCAGAATGTATAAAACATACTTTTCTTGATGCAACAACCTAGGTGTCAAGAGAATGGGAAGTGAGTGTGAAACATGTCCATGTAATGAGAAAAATCATATGCACAAGATTTCCCATTGAAGCAAAACAGCATTCCCTTTGCATGACAAACAATAATCTCAATGTCGAAAGATGACACATACTATATAAAGATGAGAATTTGAACAATCTCTTAAGATCAAGGAGGGGCCTTGAGATCATTTCCTTACCAATAGGTGACCAAGGAACGATCGATCACAGGATCCATGACAGGCTCTGAAATTTGCATGTGAGCCAAAATTTTGGAGGGTGGTTGTAGCCACCACAATAGGACATAAATTCACTATTTAAACTCAAGGCTATGATGTATTTGGTGTATGATTTCAATCTTTATAAAGGATTATTTAGAGATGAAGGTAGAAATTTGTACAAGTGGGTAAATAAGGCTAATAATGGAAACAAAATTTTGGTCCACACACTGCGAGAGGATACAAACCAAAAGAGTGTCTTCAAGGATTAGGAGAATGATGGTTATGAAAAGGAAATAGAAATTCAAGGATAAATTAATGTATAGAAGATATATGAGGGGGAAGAAATATATGCATCCACGATAGCCAACAAAGAAGACAAACAAATTGTGTTAGCAATCATCTTTATGATAGAGAATGAAGGACATAATTATTTTTGTAATATATTTGTCTTATGTGAAAATATAGCCAGATATATGAATTTTGAAAATGAAGAGAAACCATGGAAGGGATATCTAAGTGTCTCAAATAATTATCTAGAAGTGTATGGAATAAAGTGGAGTAGGTTGTTGGATGAAAAAAACCTTTTGCTATTGGATGGATCTATAGAAAAGGAACTTGCAAATTTTAAAAGAATGAAAGATCCAAAAGAGGCCATGAAGCTTCAAGAGCAAGAAGTTATAAGAATTTTATTGCATATTTTCTATTTGATGAGACTGAAATGGGATTTGAACCGTGCGTTAGCAAGTTAATTAGATGGTTATATGGCTTACAAATGTATGGAGAAGGGCACAAAGAAGGAATTTTTATAATTCACCCATATCAAGAAATTTGTGAAGTAATATCTCAAGAAAGGAAAAATTCATGAATTTAATTGGAGAATAAATTCAGATTTATAACGACGATTTCTTATTTCAATTTAAATTGAAAAATTGAATGGAAACGAGAACAAGGGAAATGGTTGGATTTTCAGAACAAAAAAAAAAAAGGAGGAAAGGTATGATGTTGATGAAATTTCAAATTTAGAATTCTTTCTAAAAATCTACAAAGTTAATACAAAATATGATGGCATCCATAATTTTATTGAAAGGATTGGCACACATCAAGATAGTGGCATTCCTTGTTGATATTGTGGTTATTTTAGTGAAGCGAATCTTGAGTGTTGGTGTAGATGAATGTGAGTAGTTCATTAACTTGTTTTATTCTGGTGCAATATCTAGAAAAAAATCATATGAAGACTATCATAGAGACAATTGGTAAGGGTGCATACTCTATAAAGAAATGGCGAACAAAGTATGACAAAGAAATTGTTTTCTTTAATATGTTTGTTTTATGTGCAGGTATAACCAAAGAAAGTATAAAAACAATCGATATTAAAAAAAAAATTACAAGGAAGATATACTAGTAGAGCAGGTTTCCAAAGAAAATTACAAGGACACACATATGAAGACAAAGCAGGAATTTGTCAACAACAAACATAATTGAAGAGGATATATTTAGTATAAGGGATTTTCAACTGGAAATTTAGCACTAGAACACTAGTTACTAAGAGAACATATGGCAGCAAAGGAAAGGAACACCAGCAAAGCATAATTTGGAATCGAGGAGGTAAAGTAGGAAATTCAACACAACAACAACAAATACAAGCAGAAGAACTACAAAAAGGATTTGAGTTTGAAGATAAAAATTGGTAAAGGAGGAAATTTCACGAGATGCATCTCTAAATGAAAAATGCTAGATAATAGATTAGGTTGTACAACAAAAGAAGTTGAAGACACATGACCAAGAGGTTAGAAAGAAATTCCCCATGATTTTGATGTAGGAGCATCTCTTCAAAGTCAACAAGACCTAGAAGGCCTTACGACATTTACTAAGTGGAGTGGGTTCTCTTAATTTAAATTATTGTATTTTCCTAAGTTTGAGAAGAGTTTGATTGACAATTACTGTAATTGAAACTTCCTTTAGTAGTTTCCGAGGCTTTGTAGAGATATTAGGAATTAGTTATAAATTATGGGAGGATATTTAAGATTAGTGAAAATCAAGAAGTTTATATTCCTAGTATATATTGTAAGCTTATCAGCGTGATAGTTGAAGGAGATAAACGAGTGTTTTATTAGGCCAATATAGGGAAAAAAATATCTTGGGTGAGCGTAGAGGCAACGAGAGCAAAGAGGAGAGAGTGTGGAGTAACAAGAAGATACAATGAATTTGTAATAATCCTTGTAATCTTCCTTTGTAGAATTAATTAGATTATGTGTTTTATTTCATGACTCTTTGGTTCATGTTGTAAATAACCGTTTGAATTCATGTTTATGTGCATGACTATTCATTTATTGAAGTGATAGACCCTTGAAATCATCCTCAGATCAACTTTGAAATCAATCTCACACAACCCTCGTTGGTTTCTTTAGGGTAGAGTATAAACTCTTACAATCTAAACAATGACATTAGGAATTGGACAATATTTAAATGCCATGAGTGTTGATTTTTCAAATGGTTTTCAAAACTGATAACTACTTCTAACATTTAATTTTTTTTCTTATCCTTATCCATCAGTAAGAAATTACATAGAATACATCAACCATGTAACATATACGACAACAGGATCATAAAGAGGCAACCAAGCAAAGAACACAAGGGTTCACCTTGGGAAAACCCACATGGGGGAAAATGCAACAAACTTTTCCTTAGAGAAATTATTAGGTTCAACAGAGATACATCAGTCATATACTAGGTCAAACTGACCAACAATCTAGCTAGGTCAAACCAGGTCAACTGCCCTCCCAAAAAGATAATTTGTTGTTTAACAAATTCAACCTTCTTATTCTTTCAAGAATACTTGGTTTGGCTCTCGAGATGCTCTGCCACAAATCCAATCTTTATCTTTTCCTCATTTTCATCTTAGAATTAGATTCATCTCTTCCTACTCCTCAAATTTTTCCTTATTCTTTCCTCAGGTGATCCAATATATCTTTACTTTCCTCAGTATTTTTGTTTGGCCTCAAACAAACCCTCTTTGATGCCCTTAGAACCTCTATTTGTTGGCCTCTGAATTCCTATTTAATGGAATTAAACTTCATATTTGTTTTCCTGAAACTTTTGTTGATGGTGTTGGACCAACCAACATTCAGAGGATCACCCTAGTATGAAGTCCTAACTAGATCTCACACCGTTTGGTGTGGGAGTCCCATATGGTATGATGGCCCAGTTACATTGTCTTAAGGATTTTCCTCAAATCTTTCTTGTCAGCACAGGAGAGTGGTTTAATTTGTCTTTGAGAAGTGAGGTTCGCATGCCTGGTGAATATAAGTGTACTTGTGTCAATGGTTCTTTCACTGTGAGGGGGAAAAGGTGAAGGTGAGTTCTAGGTTGAAAGGATGAGTCCCAACTCGGCTAGGAACACACAACACAAAAGGACATGCACTTCTTCTGGTGGATCAGTCCACTCGGATGCGGCTATCACAACATACAAGGTAAGATAACATGTATAGCACTCATGGATCAGCCCGAGATGAATGTGACGGTTGTTGCAGCAAGGTTCATGTGAAAGGTTTGTCTGATGTCCGGCAGAACAGTCGACACAGACGAGACAACATTAACAACATATACAACACATTTCCATTAATAGATGATGCATTACAACAAATGAATCAGTTCATATGTAGAACACATAGTTAAAGCAACATGCATTACAAGTGTAAAAGATTAGTCTTACAACAAATACAATACATGTATGAAAATGTGATGGCCTATTAAGATGCTTCTAAATTAAGTGAAAATTCCAAGACACATCGTTACACCATACATCACTAACCCCATCAATGGGGCGTTGGAGCCACTACTTACTTCTCAAAGAAAAGGTTACAGACTCTCTTGGCTATGTGGGAGCATCTGAGGTAAAAAGTCCCTTCATGTAAAAATGAGGGGGGTATTTATAGCCAAGGGTGAAACTGACCCTTGTAGTTGTTCGACTACCCTCATGACCGTTCGACTTCCATGACTTTCCGACTTACATGACTCTATGTTCAATAAGTGGGTCTCTTGGACTTCCACGCTACATCACATTGACTGGGTACATTTGTGCTACTGCTAAAGTGCATGTTGAGCCATAGTGTTGCTAAGTGATGGATGTATTCATGGTGTATTATAGCCTCACCTCCGCTTGGCAAAGTGCGCAGGGTCTTCGATGGCCCTTGATTCATTTGATGAAGGTCTAGCATGTTGTTCATTGCTTTCATGTTGGAAGGCTTGACAGGTTCACTTTTTTGCGAAGGTGCATGTTCGCCGTGTTCATCCGCTTCGCATGCTTCATTTGTTGATTCGCTTCACATGCTTCATTCGTTTGTCCATTGGTGAACCTGTCCATCTGCATGTTCTCCCTTTGTTCATCTTGTTCATCGTCTTGACATGTTTGTTGGTGTACCTATACCTGCATTCATTCATGACAAGATGACATCCAATCCAAAACCTCCTATTCTAGCATGACACGTGATCATTCGGATACGGGTGACCGAGAGAGGCAATAGGGTTGTGATGCAAGATGATGGCTCCAGGCAACTACTGATGAAAATTGCGCAAGAGTCACTTAAGGATGGAGACAGATAATCTGAGTCGACAATGACTGACTGCAAGGTCTAGCTCGGCTGGGAGGCAACATTGTACAAATTTCGGGAGGGACAGTCAGGGTTGTTGGAAGGCAAGGCAGGCATGCTCTGCGCATTTTCTAGAACAAACGGTCAGCAGGGGCTAGACAGTCAAATTTTTGCAATTTGCGGGAGGGACAGTCTAGGTTGCTGGAAGGCAAGGCAGGCATGCTCTATGCATTTTCCTGAAAAAATGCTAAATAGGGGTTATACAGTCAAATTTGTGAAAATTTCTAGAGGAATGGGTTGGGCTTCATGAGTGGTCAGCAAGCAAGGATTGCGCACTTTTTCTAGGGAACTGCCCGAGAGATTGGCAGCCAGATCTGCGCAATTCTCAGAGGGCACTGCCAATTGGTTGTTGGGATTACTGGCAGCCAGATCTGCACAATTCCTAGAGGGAACTACCAGTTGGCTGCTAGGTCACTAGCAGCCAGATTTGAGCAATTCCCAGAGGGAACTTCCAGTTGGTTGTTGGGGTCACTAGCAGCCAGAATTGCTCAATTCCCAGAGGGAACTGCCAGTTGGTTGCTGGGGTCACTGGCAGCTAGATATGCGCGATTCCTAGAGGGAACTTCCAGTTGGTTGCTCAGTCACTGGCAGTAGAAACTGCGTAATTCCTGGAGGGAGCAGGTAGTCTGTTGTTGAGAGATGTTGGCTAGAAAAAATGTACTAAGGCTAGGAGGCCATCTTGCTAATCATCTCTACACAATTTTTGAGTTGAGCTAACTGATGGGCAGCGACAAACCTTCTCATGAGCACTGCAGAATTTCTGAGATGAACAGTTAGTCGATTATCTAAGTGGTCAGCATGAGTGTTACTAATCCAAAATGGATCTAAGATAGAATTCTAAGTCTAAAGTGTTCCTCACAGAGGAAAATTAAAGTCCAAGGATGCTCTTGGAAATAGCCCCATTGCGGAGATCTTTTCATTCTGAATCTATTGCAACTTTAATGGGCTAAAATGGACTTCGGGTGAAGACGTTATCGCAAAAAGAAGTTTGCCTTTATCCTTTGAAAAGGAGGCAAATTCTTATATAAATGGGACTTAAGGGAAAAATGTGTTTTTAACATAAAAACCCTTAAAACCCATTGCATCGCATTGCTTTATCACATCGCAATAAACAAAGGGAAAGGACATTAAACAAGCACAAAGGCCTTCGATGGACCCAACGGATTTATAAAAGAAACAGGTGAACCTTTTGAATTCCAAAAGGAAGGTCATAAGCAGTATTTGGGTGGACCTAAAGTGGTAAGCAGTATAGGATGGGCTCCGCTTGAATCCATACATTGGCTGACATGTGGCATGGCGGAGGAGAGAGGAAACCGCTTTTTCGGGCGATTAATCCCTGCACAAGTTACATGCCTGAAACGGATTGTCAGCTATTGGATTAGCGGTCGTGGATCAACAGTCAGGATCTGATTGGCAGATCGGCGATCGGCGTGACCAAAGGGAAGACCCCCGGGACCGTTGCGACATCGATATGTGATATGCCGATGTTCCGATGGGCGGATGTGATAGCATCGATAGATTGATTGGCGATATCAGTGATCAATGATCTTCGAACCCACGATACTAGGGCCAATGCACATTGTGATTGTGACTTTTTATATGCCGATAAAAAGGCGGACCTAATACGAATTATGGATGCGATTTCATAATATTTGAAATTCGTAATTTTTTATTTTCTTTTTATTTCCCGTGTAAATGGATTTTGACCATGTGATGTGATATGATGGCCAAAGGCAAACCCCAAAGGGATTATAGACCCAATTTCATAGATTTTGAAATTCAAGAATTCAGGATTTCTATGTATTCCCATGTATTGAGGTTCTTAGACCTCCCGCCTAAGCGATAGTGATAAGCGATATTTGGATGGACCCAATAGGTTTATAAGGCAGATTCCATAATATTTGAAGCCCAGGCTAAAGGCCCATGATGTTTTTTGTGTGTGTTTCCTGTGTATTTCTGTTATTTGGCTGGCACGATCAGAGGAAGGAAAACGACCGGGTTTCCCTTCCCGCTTGTTCTTTTCCATTTGTAAATGGATTCTTGTGAGGAAACAATTAGGTTCTTCAATGATGGAGGACTCTAACCGATGCATGATAAAAACATAGATAGCACAAGTGCTGAAGGGAGCTGAAGGTTGCCGACGGAGATGCTTGTCTGAAAGAGGTCACTGGAAGGTTTCTGAATAATCACTTGGAGGTTTGGAAAATTATAGAGGCATGCAAATGCCGAGAGAGAGAGCTCAGAGAAGCTAGAGTGAAGAGCCAGAGCAAGAACCAGAGCCAGAGCCAGAGCCAGAGCCAAGAGATAGAGCCAGAGCTAGAGCCAAAGCCAGAGCCGAGATCCAAAGCGAGAGCCGGAGCCAGAAAGCCGGAGAGCTTCAGAGCCAGGGATAAGATGGCCTTCTAAGCCCATTATTTCTATGTAATACAATGGAGTTGAGCATGGAGCTTGTAAAAAGATTTCAACCATAGTCCTAGAGAGCCTAGTCTAGTTGACTAGAGTTCAAGGAGACGTAGCCCAAGAGTTTTGGGTGAACCCCATATTAAGCTTGTTATCTTATGGTTTGTTTACTTGCTGCATCTTATTGCTTTGTGTATGATGTATGTTGCTGCACTATCTCACTGTTACATGCTGCATATCAATTTAAGTAAATAAAATAAAGGCATTCGGTCAGTTAAGAATAAACACAAGCATACACCTATTTCAAGCATTATTAATTCCGTAATTGGTTAATCACTAGATCTTGGGAACATATAAGCTTTGGAAGTGGGAGAGGTTCTTGTAAGCTTGACAAGAAGCCTATTGCGCCCCATTTTTAGATCAGGTGGTATCAGAGCCTGAGATTGATTAACCCCACCTTCAAAGAAGGTTATATCAGAATGCTTGATTGACAGAGCAAAGATTGCTTGTCTGAAAGGTGTTTGGGCAGTCAAGGATTGATTGTCTGATTGATTGTATGCTTGTTGCAGACTGACTATTGTGTGAGTTTGCAGAGGTGAAGGGAAACCTATTGATAGCTCAGTCTAAGAAGGACAAGAAGGAATAAGGACTTAAGGCATTCTTCTATCCTAAAGGACCTCAAGTAAATCCTTGAAGCACAAGAGGTTTGTCACAAAAGGTTGTTGGATAAGCTCTTTATTAATCTTGTTTGAAGTTCTTTTTTTCATTTTGATAATGACTACTTCTACAAGTGAGTCCTCAAATTCTTATTTCTTCACAAGAGTCTTTGATGAAGACATTAAGGAAGACTTGTCCAACATGATGGTTATGGTGAAAGAAATGTATGAGGATGGAAGGAAGAGCAGCAAACTTAGAGAACAGTTGAATTCTGTGGAGGAAGAGAAGCAGTTTCTTTTTGACAAATTGCAGGAAATGGAGAGACAACTTCATATTGCAAATATGAACCTAAAAAGGATGCATGAGTTGGAGTTATAGCTCTTTGTTGCCAAAGAAGCCTTGGTCAAGTATCAGCTTGAAGAAGAGGTAAATAGTTCCTGTTTGTCTTCAAATTCTTCTAAGAATGCTTGTATTGGTTATTTTGAAAAGCATACTAGAGGCATAGGTTCCAAGCTAATGTCCAAGATGGACTATGAAGGAAAGGGCTTGGGAAAACATGCATAAGGTATTGTTGAGCGAATAATGGTTGAGGAAAGGCCTAAGTATTTGGGTCTTGGCTATGGACAATCTTATCGAGGAAGTTCCAAAGCTACCATGAAGGCCATTGAAACAATTCCAGGAAGGAGTTTCATTTCAGGTCCTCTACCTCAAGAGTGTGAAGATTGTATTAAGGAGGAATACAATAGCCTGAAACATTGTTTGCGGGATGTAGGTGTTCAGAAGCACGCACTTGAACCAGAGAGTTGTGGAAACTCTAACAGCCTTGAAGAGATTGATGGTGTTCCAAAGGGAAACACTTCTTCATTTGATTCACCTCCTCATGAAGGAAATAAAGGTGAAAGAGAAAGGTATAAATCTGGTTCTAAAAATTTTCCTTTTGATAATGTTCAGCATGGTAAATTTCCATATAAGTATGGGAAAAGCATTGCATGTTCCTTTTTTGGTTTGGATAACCATAATGTTTCCAAATGTTGGAAGAGAATGGCCACATACAGGAAACTTTTGAAGGAAAGGAAGTAAGAATCCAAAGGTCTATTGGACAAGGCAAGTCATGCAGTCAAGAGGATGCACATGCAGTGCACTTACTGTCAAAAGCAAGGGCATCTCGCTGCAAAATGTTGGACTCTGAATCCAACAATGCTTCCACAAAAGCTGAAGAAAGTGGAAAGAGAAAATGGTAGGCATGGAAAGGAAGATTCCATGATTGATGTGTTTCAGGATGATTCACATGTTGATGTTGATGTGCAGACAAAGGTAGTACCTTTGAAATGGATTGGTAAGAAATGGTTAGAGTTCTTATCTGATTAAGATTGCATGTCTATTGTTGCATCTGTTTGCATTTCTTTGTTAATGGAATGCAAGTTGCAGGGTTTTACCAAGAAGGTGAATGGAAAAAGTTTAGTAGGAGACTCACTTTTTTGCTGCAACATTATCTTCATTTTAGCTTCGAAAGTACAGTGTGCTTAAGCAAAAGTTGAAGGATGAAATGCATGCATAAGCTTGATGTGCATGAACACAGGGATGTTGATGATTTCCTTGTATTTAAACATGTATGTGTAATTAACTTGAAGGGTTTATTGCTTTGTTTTAAGAATGCATGCAATGTTGACTTGGGAGAAGTTAACTTGGTCTCCAAGATGGAGATAATGATGAAGTGTTTAATCTTTGAAAAAGAGTCCTAATGGTATTTTTCTACATGCTTGACTTGAAGGGTCATTTGTTTTAAAGGCATGTTTTATGGGCTTGGTATCTAGTCCATCAATTGTATGCAGATGTAGGACATGGAGGTGTTCACAAGATGTGAAAATCTATTTCTTTTGTTGAAGTAGGAGTTTAGGCCATCCAGTTATTGTTTGTATTTCTATTGTTGTTAATAGTCGTTGTTGACAGCTTGTCAAACGGGTAAAATGAAAGTTTTGTGATGCAGATGTAACTTCACATTTGTTTGAGCCACCTTGGATCAATGACCAAGGCAAAGAGGTTCAAACTACCTTCTGTGACCATTTCAGCAAGAGTTCTACATGAAGTCAATGAGGAAACCAGTTCTTCCTAGGAGGACCAGCACATCTAGGAAGGAGAGTGGTCAAAGGCTTTGGTTCAAGGCACTATGCAAGGCAAGTGTATGGAGGCTGAAAGAAGAGGGTGTTGTTACTCTCATTTATTGTTCAGATCAGTATATCAATCTTTTGGAGACTAAAAGTTCTTTTAGTGGGAAGGTGTGATCCAAAATGGATCTAAGATAGACTTCTAAGTCTAAAGTGTTCCTCACAGAGGAAAATGAAAGTCCAAGGATGCTCTTGGAAATAGCCCCACTGCGTAGATCTTTTCATTCTAAATCTACTGCAACTTTAATGGGCTAAAATGGACTTCGGATGAAGAAGTTAACACAAAAAGAAGTTTGCCTTTGTCCTTTGAAAAGGAGGAAAATTCTTATATAAATGGGACTTAAGGGAAAAATGTGTTTTTAATATAAAAACCCTTAAAACCCATCGCCTCACATTTCTTTATCGTATCACAATAAACAAATGGAAAGGACTTTAAATAGGGGCAAAGGCCTTCGACGAACCCAATGAATTTATAAACAAAATAGGTGAACCTTTTGAATTCTGAAAGGAAGGTCGTAAGCAGTATTTCCGGTGGGCCTCGGGTGGTAAGCTATATAGGACAGCTCTACCCAAATCCATACATTGGCTGATGTGTGGCACGACGGAGGAGAGAGGAAATCGCTTTTTAGGTGGTTAATACTCGCACAAGTTACGCGCTCAAAACAGAATATCAGCCATTGGACTAGCAGTCGTGGATCAACAGCCAGGATCTGATCTATGAATCAGCGATCAACGTGACCAAAGGGAAGACCCCTAGGGCCGTTGCGACAATGATATGTGATATGTTGATGTTTCGATGGTACGATGTGATAGCGCTGATAGAGCGATCGACAATAACGACGATCGATGATATCGACTATCGATGCTTGGTGATCTGTGAACCCCCAGTACTAGGGCCAATGCACATTGCGATTGCAACTTGCGATATGTCGATAAAAAGGCCGACCCGATAGGACTTATGGCATAATTTCATAATATTTGAAATCCAGAATGTCGGGTTTTCTTTGTATTTCCCATGTAAATGGGTTTTTACCATGCGACGTTGTGATGCGATATGGTGGCCAAAGGCGGACCTGAAAGGGATTATAGACTTGATTTCATAGATTTTGAAATCTGGGAATTCACGATTTCTGTGTATTCCCGTCTATTGAGGTTTTTAGATCTCCCACCAAAGCGATATTTGGATGGACCTGATAGGTTTATAGGGCCAATTCCTTAATATTTGAAGCTCGGGCTAAAGGCCCATGATGTTTTTTGCATACGTTTCCTATATATTTCCGTTATTTGGCTGACACAGCCAAAGGAAGGCAAAATGACTGGGTTTCCCTGCCTGCCTGTTCTTTTCCATTTGTAAACGAATTCTTGTGATAAAATAGTTGGGTTCTTCAATGATGGAGGACTGTAACCAATGCATGATAAAAACACAGAGAGCACAAATGTTGAAGGGAGCTAAAGGTTGCCATGGGAGTTGCTTGTCTAAAAGAGGTCACTAGAAGGTTGCTGAAGAATCGCTTGGAGGTCAGGCTAATTATAGAGGCACACAGAGGCCGAGAGATAGCCCAGAGAAGCCAGAGCGAATAGCCAGAGCAAGAGTTAGAGCCAGAGCTAGAGCCAGAGCCAGAGCCAAAGCCAGAGCCACGAGCCAGAGCTAAGAGCCAAAGCCAAAGCCAGAGCCAGAGCCAGGAGCTAGAGCTAGAGCTGGAGCCAAAAAGCCGGATAGCTTCAAAGCCAGGGATAAGATGGCCTTCAAATCTCATTGTTTCTGTGTAATACAATGGAGTTGAGTGTGGAGCTTGTAAAAATATTTCAACCATGATCCCAGAGAGCCTAGTCAAGGTGACTAACGCTCAAGGAGACGTAGCCCAAGAGTTTTGGGTGAAATCCATATTAAGCTTGTTGTCTTATGGTTTGTTTACTTGCAACATCTTATTTCTTTGTGTATAATGTCTGTTTCCACACTATCTCACTGTTACATGCTGCATATTAGTTTAAGTAAATAAACTAAAGGCATTCAGTCAATTAAGAATGAACATAAGCATACACCTATTTCAAGAATTATTAATTTCGTAATTGGTTAATCACTAGATCTTGGGAACATATAAGCTTTGGAAGTGGGAGAGGTTCTTGTAAGCTTGACAAGAATCCTATAATGCCCCATTTTCAGATCAGTTATTGAGTTGCTTGCGGGCAGCATAACTTGACAGAACTAGCTTGGTGTTTATGCACTGTTTTGGTTGACAGTCGATCAATTCGAAAGCAGGGTGATGGTCTAGTTGTTAGTGAGGAGTCTGGTCATCAGAAATACAACAAAAATGACTAAGTGTGTGAGTAGTCGAAAGATGCATAGGTGATCATATGAACACACACTCGCATGACTTGATGAAGAAACGACCAAACCATCTAGACACACATGTTCAACATGACTGACCGACGGTGTAAGCGACAAGCGCGACACTCATGATTGATCATTCATGATTGAGACGACACTTATGCGACAGTGAATGTGATTCTTTGTGTGAGTACGACAGATGATTTCATAGCGAAGACAACAAGTACACATGAAGCGAAGACTTTGAGCACAACCAAAACATGGTTGCAAGCATGACTTATACACCAACATTCAGAAAATTGAATGAAATGAACAAGCAAGGTGGATGCAAGGACTCACACGAGATCACGGAGTGAAACTGAGTGAGTCCAGTCATCAAGTGAAACTATTAAGGGAGGCTCTGAAATTGGGTGCAAGCCAAAATTTTGGAGGGTGGTTGTAGCCGTTACAACACTTGGCGACACACTAGTAGAACCCCAACTTGTCTGTTTCAGTTCATTGCTAGCACAGGGCCTTGGTCTTTCAGGGAGTATTGAATCATTGTGTGGGTTGCTTGAGCTTCCTCACTTACCCCATGGAAATACATGGTTTACCTTTTTTCCAACTTATGCAAACACAATCAAAAGTTCAGCTTGATTACATTGTTTCAAATTCGGGAAGGGTAGTTTAGCTTGTGAGTTGAAAATTTTTAGAGTATCAGTTTTCATCTCTGGTGTTGCTCTGCTACCAGCAAGCCTGGACAGTACGTCGACGGAGTCACGTAGGAACACACATATTTCTCCACTTCCAGTGATCCTAGCCAGTACCCCAGTGGAGTTGTATGCTTCACCTCTCTGCACAGGAAGCCTTTCTCTTCTTTCGCCTTTGTATTTTTCACGGGGATTGTGCATAGGCACATTTAAATTTGGGGTAGAAGAGGGATCCCGACTTATTGAGAGTAGAAGAGGTTGTTCCTTCAAATAAGCATGTAAGACCTCTGACATAGGTTTTCTCATTTAGATTTTCCCCTTCTATGTTTCTACTAGTTGGATGAGCTTGAACACACATAGCAGAAAACTGAGTATAGGCATGGGAATTCCCAGTGTGGACACTAGTTCATGATTGGCCCAAAACTTCCCTTGCAGACGGTTCATATTTTTTGTCAAGACTTCATCGGCCAAAGGTTGTAACCAAGCACGGAGAAGATGGACACAAGATTGGACAAATGTTGTAGTGTCACAAGTCTCTTCCTATCTCAGCCACATCCTCTATTCAAAAGCTAGAACATAGTAGTTGGCAGCACATATATCTGGAAATAAAAATAGTAATATATTAAGAAAAAGAAATGAACATAAACAATAATAGCAAGAAAAACAAACAAAGAAAAGAATAAGTAGAAGAAAAAGTGAAAGCAAAGCGAGTAAGAAAACATGCAAGCAAGCAAACAAACAAACATGCAAAGCAAGAAATAAAACAAGCATGCAACAAGCAAACTGAAAGCAAACACTACTCCTCATCCTAAGCTAACGGTGCATGGGCCCAACCATGTGAAGTGATATTTACAATGTAGCCACCGGTGCATTGGTTGACCCATGTTGGTGAAGGCTTGGTCTTGGAGCAACCCAGTTGCACGAACCAATAGGAAAGAAAGATATAACAATGAAAGCAACCACACTTCGTGTGTCAAAGTGCCCATATAAAATAAGTGAGTACAAGTGCATGAAAAGTAGTCCGTGGACTTGTCATGGTGTTTTGTGACACTACATGCAACTTTGAAGCATAAGCACACCCTTGACTGTGACATACAAGAAAACAAAAGAAACAAAGATAACTTGTGTTGCAAATGAGTGCTTGCAATGTAATATTCCTCCAATTCATGAGCAACAGGATTGTACAGTTCGAGTGGAGGAAGTGTGATCTATGTGTGAGATGGATCTTCAATGAATACAGATGGGTGATGAGGAGCCTTGGGTGATTGAACAATTTCTTGATCAGAAGTGAAACCAACCTGAGGACAACAAGGGCCTGACATAACCATCAGCTCGGGCTGAAGTGCCTTGACAGTCTGTGGGGTTTCGACTTCATTGACAGATGGATCTTCATAGACTAGTGGCTTAAATGGATTAACAATGAATGAATCAACATCGTGATCAGATCATGAGGTGAAGAGATCACAACAACCGAGATCAGAGAATTCAGGATGTTGGTCGGCATCCTCATGGTTTGATGAATCACACAGAGAAGTAGATGAGAAGGAAGGATGTTCACCCTCTACATTTCTAGAAAGAGAAGATGAAATATCAAGTGGATTTTTAATGAATGGCTTATCCTCTTCATTGTCGAATGATGGACTAACATCCGATGAGTCCTGCAAGTGATTAACAATGGGTGCATCCGTGGATGAAGACACGCATGCAAAATCATGGATGGCATGTTCACCAAAGAGGTTAGGAAATAACAAAGGGGGCTCGGATGGAAGGGAGTGATCCTTCGCCGAGTGTTGATGCTCAAGCTCCCACTCATACTCATCATGAATGATAGTGCATGTTGGTTGTGCAACACCAACTCCGTCAGTGGGTTGTTCCTCATTCATAACAAGTGAAGAGTCTAGATTGGATGAACACAAGACAACATCATCCGGAGGAACACTTGAGTGCAAAGGCAGAGGTCGAAGAAAAGAATGCATATGGGAATTTGAAGGGTTCACAACTAACTCTGCGTGAAAATTGAGTGGAGTGATGTTGGGAGGGTGTGAAGGGTGAATAGTTGTGCAAACTTAACCCTCAGCATCACTGGGCAATGGTGGAATTGTTGAATGAAAGGGAGGGAGACAGTCTGTTGAGACAGTGCCTGCTCCCATGTGGGATCGCACAGTTCCATCAACGAAGAAGGTTGGGTGAGGCTTGACATCAAGCTTCCTCTTGGGATTGGTATATTTTTTAATACAATACTCGAATCGTTCCTAGATATAAGTGAACTTTATTTGGCTCCTCAGAGCTTGAAACTGCAACTCACGGAAGCACTGCCAAAAATCAATAACGGATTCATGTGGAGCCCTCCGTTGTTGTAACAGTTTCTAGTCAAGATGGTCTGGATCAAAATGATAGAACGCGTCTTCAATAAGATCACAGAAGGGCTCACATGAGTGCATGGTGTCAGTTGGTAGGCTGAGCACCCAATGAAATGGAGATTCACGAAGTGTGTATGCGAGCAACAACCCGGCCTGTTCGTCAGTAAACTCATCTTCCTCATAAAACATGGAAAGAAATGTAAGTGCTCAGTCCAGGCCACTTCGCCTTCACCATCATACATGTGAGTGGACAAGAAATTGAAAAGATTTCCCGAGATGCATACATCTTCATGATTCGAAAAATACATTGGGGGAAGAAGAATGCAAGACTCCATGAAATATATGTAAAGGTTCAAAACTGGATGAGAGGACAATGCTTGTCATCAGGCCCTTCTTCTAGCGCCAGAAATGTTAAGGGTGCTAGACCCACCAAAATTCAGGGAATCACCTTGGTATGAAGTCCCAAACAGACCTCACATTGTTTGGTGTGGGAGTCCCATCTGGTATGATGGCCTAGTTGCCATTGTCTTAAGGATTTGCCTCAATTCTTGCTTGTCAGCACAGGAGAGTGGTTCGCCTTGTCTTCGAGAAGTGAGTTTTGCATGCTTGGTGAGTGTAAGTGTACTTATGTCAATGGTTCTTTCATTGTGAGGGGGAAGAGGTGAAGGTGAGTTCCAGGCTGAAAGGGATCAGTCCCAACTCAGTTAGGAACACACAACACAAAGGATATGCACAACTTTTGGCTGAGTAGTCCACTCGGATGCAGCTATCACAACATACAAGGTAAGATAACTTGTACAAAACTCACAAATTAGTCTAAGATGAGTGTGATGGTTGTTACAGCAAGGTTCATGTGAAAGGTATTTCTGATGTCTGACAGAGCAGTCAACATGGACGGCACAATATTAACAACATATACAACACATTTCCATAATAGATGAAGCATTAAAACAAATGAATCAGTTCAGATGTATAACACATGGTTAAAGCAACGTGCATTACAAGTGTTAAAGATCAATCTTACAACATATACAATACATGTATGAAAACGTGTTGGTCTGTTAATAGGCTTCTTAATTAAGTGAAAGCTCCAAGACACATCGTTACACCGTACATCACTAACCCCGTTAGTAGGGCATTGGAGCCACTTCTTACTCCTCAAAGAAAAGGTTACAGACTCTCTTGGCTATGTGGGAGGAGCTGAGGTGAAAAGTCCCTTCATGTAAAAATGAGGGGGGGTATTTATAGCCAAGGGTGAAACTGACCCTTGTGGTTGTTCAACTACCCTCATGACCGCTTGACTTCCATGACTTTCCGACTTACATGACTCTATGTTCAACAAGTGGGTCTCTTGGACTTCCATGTTACATCACATTGATTGACAACAAGCTCATAGTGGAGATGTGGGCAACATGACTCATGACTTGACTCGACATGACTTCATAAGACAATGATGGTACATTCGTACTGTTGTTGGAGTGCATATCAAGCTATAGTGTTGCTAAGTGATGGATGTCTTCATGGTGTATCATAGTTTCACTTCCACATGGCGAAGTGCACGGAGTCTTCGATGGTCCTTAGTTTGCTTGATGAAGCTCTAACATGTTGTTCCTTTCTTTCATGTTGGAAGGCTTGATAGGTTCACTTGTTCGCGAGGGTGCATGTTCATCGCATTCATCTGCTTCACATGCTTCATTCGTTCGTTTGTTAGTGAACCTATTCATCTAAATGTGCTCCCTTCGTTCATATTGTTCGTCATCTTGACATGTTTGTCGGTGTACCTATAACTTCATTCACTCATGACGAGACGACATCAAATCTAAAATGTCCTAGTCTACCATGACACATGATCATTCAGATGCGAGTGACCGAGAGAGGCAGCAGGGCTGTGATGCAGGATGATGGCTCTGGGAAACTATTTATGAAGACTGCACTAAAGTCACTAAAGGATGGAGACAGACAATCCGAGTCGATAGTGACTGATTGCAAGGTCTAGTTCAATTGGGAGGCAACATTGCACAAATTTCGGGAGGGATAGTCCAGGTTGCTGGAAGGCAAGGTAGGCATGCTCTGCGCATTTTCTCAAACAAACAATCATCAGGGGCTAGACAGTCAAATTTTCACAAATTTCCAGAGGAACTGTTCAGGCTACATGAGGGGTCAGCAGGCAGGGTTTGCACTATTTTTCTGGGGAACTATCTAGGATACTGGTAGCCAGATTTGCACAATTCCCAGAGGGAACTGCCAGTTGGTTGCTGGGGTCACTGGCCGCCAAAACTGTGCAATTCCCAAAGGGAACTTCCGATTGGCTGCTAGGGTCACTAGTAGCCAAATCTACACAATTACCAGAGGGAACTTCCAGTTGGTTGCTCAGTCACTGGCAGCAGAAACTGTGCAATTCCTAGATGGAACAAGCAGTTTGTTGCTGGGAGTTGTTGGCTGGAAAAAAAGCACTAAGCTTGGGAGGCCAGCATGAGTGTTACTTGAGCTGCTTGCGGGCAGCGCAGCTTGACAAAACTAGCTTGGTGTTTTTGCATTGTTATGATTGACAGTCGATCAAGTCGAAAGCAGGGTGATGGTCTAGTTGTCAGTGAGGAGTCTGGTCATTAGAACTACAGCAAAAATGACTAAGTGTGTGAGCAATCTAAAGATGCATATGTGATCATACGAACACACACTCGCATGACTTGATGATGAAATGACAAAACCATCCAAACACACACGTTCAACATGACTGACCGACGATGTGAGTGACAAGCACGACACTCATGATTGATCGTTCATGATCGAGATGACACTTGTGTGACAATGAATGTGACTCTGTATGTGAGTGTGACAGATGCTTTCATAGCGAACACAACAAGTACACACGTAGCGAAGAATTTCAGCACAACCAGAACATGGTCGCAAGCATGACTTAGACACCAACATGCATAAAATTGAATGAAATGATCAAGCAAGGCAAATGCAAGGACTCACATGAGCTCACAGAGTGAACCTGAGTGAGTGCGGTCATCAAGTGAAACTCTCAAGGGAGGCTACGAAATTGGGTGCAAGCCAAAATTTTGGAGGGTGGTTGTAGCCCTTACAACAACTTCATATTTGTTGGCCTTAGACAAAACCAGTTTCTTGCCACGAAGGAGGATCAGATGGTCCCTATATAAAGTGATTTGAGAGGCCAAATGGGTGCCTCTAGAAGCTAGGATGACTTGTCATGTACGAGATCCAACCATGCCATTTTGGAGCCAAAATTTCAAATTCAAAATTAATTTTTTTTCCATTTTAAGTCCGACATGAAGAACATGACATACATTTTATCTTTTGACAATAGCATGAAGAACATGATTTATATTTAACATTATAAATACATCAAGGGATAAAATTATTGATTATGAAGATCAACCATAGCTACAAAAATTCAACACTCCCTCTTAGCTAGGGAGATATTCATAATGATTATCTAGATGTTCTCATGTTGATAAATTTATCTAAGAAAAGGTTATAACAAACCTAAGTACCATAATCAGGCCAATAATTATGACACATGGTACATTGATAACATCAACCAATTACCATAATTTGGTCAAACACCTTTGACACATGGAAAATTGATCTGAAAATGGGGCTCTTAGGATTCTTGTCTAACTTACAATAACTTCCCCCACTTCCAAAGCTTGAATATTCCCAAGTCTTATGGATTAACCAGTGCGGAATTAAGAAATGCTTGAAATTATAGGTGTATGCTTGTGTTTATTCTTTATTGTTAAGTGTTGCAATCACTATTGCTTATGCTTATATTTTAAATACAAAGAACAATAAATAATGCAGAAAGTAAAGCACACACATAATAACAATAATAATTTGGAGTTCACCCACAACTCTTGGGCTATAGCTCTAGTCAATTCGACTATGCTCTCTGGGATTATGGTATAAGTCTTTTTTTTTTACAAGCTCTTTTGCTCAACTCCTACTGTTTTTCTCAGAACATTGGGTTCAAATACCATGTCATTCCCTGGCTCTTGAAGCTCTGGCTCTTGGCTCTCACTCGGCTCTATCTCTTGGTTCTTAGTTCTTGCTCTTTGGCTCTTTAGCTCTGGCTCTGGCTCTAGCTTCCTTCTGCCCTCTATCAGTCTACAGCTCTCTAGGCTTTTCACTTGAACTCCAAGTGACTCCCTTGGCTACATTTTTTCTTCTGCGCTACCTCTTTGGCTTTTGCACTGCCTCTTTGGCTTCTGTGCTGCCTCTTTTGCCTTGGCTTCCCGATTTGGCTTTACTTTTAGCAACAAGACCTCAAGGATCAACAACAGCAACCCACAATCAACTCAACAGCTCTCAACAACCTCAACAACCAACAGTCAGCTCAGCAGCCCTCAACAACAATACGCTGCTATCAATTGAGCTCTCCGGCTTTTCACTCGACCTCCGAGTGGTTCGAAAGACTCTTTGCGCACTCAACTCTTGCTTGTTATTCGCTCATCCTGCTCCCTCTACCCATCAATTGAGCTCTCTAGCTTCTTTGAGGCAATCCTATGGCTCTGCGGCTTCCACAACCGTTTTCTCTGTGCATAATCATTCTCTTTTGCCTCTGTGGCTCTCTGAGCTTCATAACGCATAAGTGTGATGGCGGTTTCCAATGGAAAGAGGTTGGCGCATGGGAAAATTGGTCGCTTTTCCTTCCTGTGTAGAAATGAACACATAATGCAATACACAAAGAAATGCGCGAAAAACACATCTTTGGTTGTTTAGCCGAACTTGAAATTATATTCATTTGCATTTCGGAACCCTTTTGGGTTTGGTTTCATTGCATCTGGCACTTCCATTCATATTTCGTTTATTAATGAAATATGAAAAATACATAGAAAATGTTCGATCGAAGGATTTCAAAATATATGGAATGCAGCTTATAACTCTATCGGGTCCAGCTCTCGCTGCGTTGTATAGCTCCGATTGCAATCTGCCAATTTCGGCGATCTCACCATCACATCAGTCCGGGACCTTTGCCTTGTATACATTGCGTGCTTCCGATCCAATCATCGGAGGTCACTAATCAGGGGTGCCTTCCACCCGACTTTATGTCTTGGCGTCATGCGATGCGATTTTTCCTTATAAGGGTCTTTTTCCCATTTTTAAAGGATTTTTTCCTTTTTTCCCAAAGAACAAGGGGAGCTTCTCTTTGTGATAACTTCTTCACCTGAAGTTCGTTTTCGCCTATTCAAGTTGTGTTGGCTTTAGAATGTAGGGTTCTTCGCAATGAGACTATCTATGAGAGCAGCCTGCGACTTTCATTTTCCTCTGATTTACAAAGGATGTGTGCCATTTGGCACATTTCACCTCTTATATGAAGTATTTTAGACTTAGAGGTTTATCCAGGATCCATTTTTGGATCACATCTTCCCACTAAAAGAACTTTTGGTCTCCAAAAGACTGATATACTGATCTAAATAGTAAATGAGAGCGACTCACCCTCTTCTTTCAGCCTCCCTACACTTTCCTTGCATAGTTCCTCTGAACCAAAGTTTCTAACCACTTCCCTTCTTGGATGGGCTGGTCTTCTTGGGAAGAAATATCTTCCTGTTTGCCTTCCTACAGAAATTTTGTTGTACTGGTCATAGAAAGTGGTTTGAACTTCTTTGCCTTGATCATTGATCCAAGGTGGCTCAAACAAATGTGAAGTTCTGTTGTACCTGTTTGAAAGGCTACCAACAACAACTGTTAACAACAATAGGCATACAGACAACAACTGGATGGACTAAATTCCTGCTTCAACAAAAGAAAACATATTTCAAATTTTGTGAACACCTCCATGTCTTACATATGCATACAAATGATGGACTAGATAGCAAGCCCACAAAACATGCCTTTAAATAAATGACCCTTCAAGTCAAGCATGTATAAAAATACCATTAGGACTCTTTTTCAAAAGATGAAACACTTCATCATTATCCCCATCTAGGAGACCAAGTTAACTTCTCCCAAGTCAACATGGCATCACATGCATGTCAAAGTAATCAACCATGCAAGTTAATTACACATACATGTTGAAAAACAAGGAAATAATCAACATCCCTATGTTCATGCATCTCATGCTCGCATGCATTTCATCCTTCAACTTTTACTTAAGCACATTGTACTTTCGAAGCTGAAATGAAATATAATGTAGATGCATCAATAGACATGCAATCTCAATTAGATAAGGACTCTAACCATTCCTTACAAATCCCTCTCAAAGGCACTACCTTTGTCTGCACATCAGCGTCATCATGTGAATCATTTTGAGACACATCATTCATGGAATCTTCCTTTCCATTTCCGCCATCTTCTCTTTTTGCTTTCTTTAGCTTTGGTGGAAGCATTGTTGGATTCAAAGTCCAAAATTTTGCAGCAAGATGTCCTTGCTTATGGCAGTAAGTTCACTGCATGTGCATCCTCTTGACAGCATGATTTGCCTTGTCCAATGGACCTTTGGCTTCTTGCTTCTTTTCCTTCAAAAATTTCCTGTATGTGGCCATTCTCTTCCAAGATCTAGAAACATCATGGTTATCCAAACCACAAAAGGAACATGCAATTATTTTCCCATACATATGTGGAAATTTATCATGCTTTTCACAATCAAAAGGAAAATGTTTAGAACCAAATTTATACCTTTCTCTTTCACCTTTATTGCCTTCATGCGAAGGTGAAGAAAATGAAGAAGTGGCTCCTTTTGGAACACCATCAATCTCTTCAAGGTTGTTGGAGTCTCCCCAACTCTCTAGTTCAAGTGTGTGCTTCTGAACACCTACATCCTACAAATGATCTTTCAAGCTATTACATTCTTCCTGAATAGAATCTTCACACTCCGTAATGCAACTCCTCCTTGGAGTTGTTTCAATGGCCTTCACAGCAGCGTTGGAACTTTCTGCATAAGCTTGTCCATAGCCAAGACCCAAATACTTAGGCCTTTCCTCAGCTATTATTGGCTCAAAAATACCTTGTGCATGTATACCCAAGCCTTTCCCTTCATAGCCCATCTTGGACATTAGCTTGGAACCTATGCCTCTAGTATGTTTTTCAAAAGAACCAATATAAGCATCCTTAGAGGAATTTGAAGACAAACTGGAATGGTTTAACTCTTCTTCAAGATGATACTTGACTAAGGCTTCTTGGGCAAAAAAGAGTTGTGTTTCCAACTCATGCATCATCTTCAGGTTCATATTTGTGATATTAAGTTGCCTCTCCATTTCCTGCAATTTGTCAGCAAGCAACTGCTTCTCTTCCTTCATGGAATTCAACTGCTCTCTAAGTCTGTTGCTCTTCCTTCCATCCTCATACATTTCTCTCACCATATCCATCATGGTGGACAATTATTGCTTCATGTCTTCATCAAAGAATCTTGTGAAGAACACAGAATTTAAGGACCCACTTGTAGAATTTGTCATTATGTCAATGAAAAAAAAAACTTCAACAAGATTAATAAAGAGCTTATTCAACAACCTTTTGCAACAAACCTCTTATGCTCCAGGGATTGCCTTGAGGTCCTTGGGATAGAAGAATGCCTTCAACCCTTCTTCTTGTTTGTCCTTCCTGGATTGAACTATCAATAGCTCTCCCTTTACCTCTGCAAACTCAGAAAATATTCAGTCTGCAAAACAAGCATACAATCAGCCTCTTGTTGTTCAAACATCTTTCAGACAAGCAGTCTTTGCTTTGTCAATCAAGCATTCTGATATAACCTTCTTAAAGGTGTGGTTAACCAAACTTAAGCGTTGATACCACCTCATCTAAAAATGGGGCTCTTCGGCTTCTTGTCTAACTTACAAGAACCTCTCCCACTTCCAAAGCTTGAATATTCCCAAGTCTTATTGATTAATCAGTGCAGAATTAAGAAATGCTTGAAATTATAAGTGTATGCTTGTGTTTGTTTTTGATTGTTAAGTGTTGTAATTATTGTTGCTTATGTTGATATTTTAAATGCAAAGAACAGTAAATAATGCAACAAGTAAAGCACACACATAATAGCAATATTAATTTGGAGTTCACCCACAAATCTTGGGCTGAATCTCCGTGAGCTCTAGTCAATTCGACTGGGCTCTCTGGGATTATGGCATAAGTCTCTTTTTTTTACAAGCTCTTTGGCTCAACTCCTACTGTTTTTCTCAGAACAGTGGGTTCAGACACCATGTCATTCCCTAGCTCTTGAAGCTATGGCTCTTGAAGCTATGGCTCTTGGCTCTAGCTCTAGGCTTTGGCTCTTGGCTCTTGGTTCTGGCTCTTTGGCTCTGACTTTGGCTCTTCGGCTCTGGCTCTGGCTTTGGCCCTATCTCTGGCTTCTTTCTACCCTTTATCAGTCTGTAGCTCTCTAGGCTTTTCACTTGAACTCCAAGTGACTCCCTTGGCTGCGTTTTTGCTTCTGTGCTGCCTCTTCGGCTTCTGTGCTACCTCTTTTTCCTTAGCTTCCCTCTTTGGCTTTACATTCAGCAATAATACCTCAAGGATCAACAATAGCAAACCACGATCAACTTAGCAGCTCTCAACAACCTCAACAACCAATAGTAAACTCATTAGCCCTCAGCAACAATACGTTGTTGTCAATTGAGCTCTCTAGCTTTTCACTTGACCTATGAGTGGCTCCAAAGACTCTCTGTGCTCTCAAATCTTGCTCGTTGTTCACTCAGCCTGCTCCCTTTTCCCATCAATTGAGCTCTCTAGCGTCTTTGAGGCAGTCCTTCAGCTCTACAACTTCCACAGCTTTTTTCTCTGTGCATAATCATTCTCTTTCACCTTTGTGGCTATCTGAGCTTCATAATGCATAGGTGTGATGGTGGTTTCCAATGGAAAGGGACCGTGGCACGGGAAAACTGGTCACTTTTCCTTCTTGTGTAGAAATGAACACATAATGAAATACACAGAGCAACGCGCGAAAAACACATCTTTGGTCATTTATATGGACTTGAAATTATATTCATTTGCATTTCAGAACCCTTTCGGGTCCAGTTTCATCGCGTCGGGCACTTCCCTTCATATTTCGTTTATTAACGAAATATGAAAAATACATAAAAAATGTTTGATCGGTGGATTTCGAAATATATGGGATGCCACTTATAACTCTATTAGGTCTGCCGATCACATCACGCGTATATATATATATATATATATATATATATATATATATATATATTATTATTATATATTATATATATATATATATATATATATATATATATATATATTATATATATATATTTATATATAGATATATTTCATCTCGCTCCGTTGTATAGCTCTGATTGTGATCCGTCGATATCGGCAATCGCGATATCGCATCGCTCAGGGTCTCATCTTTGCCTTGTGATATCGCCGATCGTGATCTGTCAATTTCAGTGATTGCACCATCGCATTGGTATGGGACCTTTGCCTTGTATGCACTTCCTGCCTCCGATTTGACCCGTCGATCTGATCATCAGAGGTCACTAATCGAGGGTGCCTTGTGCCCGACTTTAATTCTTGGCCTCATGCAATGCAATTTTTCCTTATAAGGGTATTTTGCCCATTTTTAAAGGATTTTTGCCTTTTTTCCCAAAGAACAAGGGGAGCTTCTCTTTTTGATAACTTCTTTATCTGAAGTCCATTTTTTCTTATTCAAGTTGCGTTGGATTCAGAATGAAGGGGTCTCTGCAATGAGACTATTTTTGAGAGAAACCTGCAACTTTCATTTTCCTCTGATTTACAAAGGATGTGTGCCATTTGGCACCTTTCACCTCTTATATGAAGTCTTTTAGACTTAGAGGTTTATTCAGGATCCATTTTTGGATCACAAATCAACAACATCAACAAGTTACCATAATTCGAGTTAGTACCTCATACTAGTGGCATATCCTCACCATAATTTGGCTCAGTACTTAAAACACATGGTACATCCTCACCATAATTTGGGTCAGTACTTTAGACTTATGATATATCCTCACCATAATTCAAATCAATACTTCAAACACGTGGTGCATCATTTAAAATATATTGGTCACTGTAATTCTAGTCCATTTGACACGTGGTATACAAACCAGTCTTGGTTCACCATGGTTCTTGTTGGTACTTGACACATGGTGAATTTCCAAAGGCCACACTCTATTTGAGGAATTCTAGGCCTCCATGATCATTATTTTTAATTCTAGTCAATATTATTGACATAAGAAGAATGATTACCCTAAGTTAGACCATTCTCCATAATTATGGTTGTATATGACATAGGGGGAATGTCAATCCATGATGTTATCTCATTATCACTCCCTCTTAATGAGAGATGAATTCTCAACAAGTCCAAGCTTGTCCCTAAAGTATAGAAACTTTCCTGATGATAGAGTCTTTGTCAACAATTTGCTTGATTATAGAATAATACTAGAGCCACAGTGCTTCTTATGCTTTGACCTATCATCATGGTCCTCACCTGCACCTAACCAAAAAAATCCTATAAGTAGCCTTCAAAGTCAAATTGCTTCTCTACTTTCCAATATAGTTGTAATATACTCAAATTCCTCAATATTTATTGTGACAGATGATTGCTTCATGTTCATCCAAGAAGTTATAATGGAGTGTAAATTGAAGCAATATCTTGATGAACTCTTTGTATCTTCAACACTCTTTGCCAATCTAAATCCACAATTGTACTTCACTGTTTGAGACAAATCTCATATCATAACTAATTTTTCCATGATCACCTGTACCATGTTGCTACACTAACCCTTTTACTGGGTCTATCACCATAATTACGTCTTTGTCATTTTGACTGGGTGCTCCCTCTCACACTGAGACATATCTTCCAATGGTAATTTTAGCTACTCCCTTTGCCACTGCTACCTTTCAACTATCTAGCCTAATTATGTCAATGACAATCCATCATCTCAAACTCAAAGGTCTACTCCTTCTAAAGTTAAAACAAGGCTTCCTGACTACTCCCTTTGTCACATGAAGCCTTCTACTTTCATTAGTGACAAATTATATATGATTAATATTGATCAATTAATCCAAGCCCAAGCTTAACGTGTCTTATTGTGATTATACAAATCCTTCTTCAATCATGAGAATTCTTATTATGCACCTCAAAGCCTTGAGGTGGCTTTATGTAAACTTCTTCTTCCTCAATTTACTTCAATAATAAAAATGATTTCTACATCCATTAGGTGCAATTTTCAAATAAATAATAATAATTCTAATAGAAGTGTATCTTACAACTGGAGAAAACTTCTTGTAATTATCCTCTCCCTCTTTCTGAGAAAACCTTCTATTCAACTTTTGTGTTGTACTTGTCTTTGCCACCATTTCCTGCATGTTAAATCTTTTGGCATAATTAAGGTATACTTCAAACTCGATGATCTTCCTACTCCCTTTGAGCTCAGACCTTATCTAGTACAATGTCTCTTAACACAAATTATGGATTTTTGGAGAGTCCTCTTGTCACAAGTTTTTCTTCACTGTTCCACATCTTCTATCTATTTCTAAAGCCTTAACAACCTCCACTATGTACCTGGAATCCTCACTAGCAAGCCATGGAAGAACAATTACAAACAAGCAAAGATACAAAGACAGAGAATAACTAACAACAACAATACTTTTTTTTAACAGAGTCGGTTGCTATTTATTGCTGAAAAAGAAGGAGTCAAAGCTCCATGAGTACAAAATTTTGATATCATGGATCATAGGAATTACAAGATAGATCACTTCCTTGATCCTTGTTCTACTTGTTATGCCTGTAATACTACGTGAACTGCTATAAATCCTAGTATACTGAAAGGACCATAATTTGCAACAGCAGAACATTCTTAATCTATATCTTAGTCTATTTCTATATGAAATCTTCTGAATGGTTCATACTTGCTTCAATTGTATTCCTTACTACAGTCTCAGCAACGTAGACGGGAGTTAAAGAGCTCGGACGAGATTCAATGGGCACAGAGCAGTTATTGTGACTACTATTTCTTGCCAAAATAACACAAGCTTTCAATGAGCTCGGGCAAAGACCGTTGAGAGCGGCATAGCTATTATGTGCGCTACCACAAGACTGAATAAAAACAGAGAGAACTGTGGCTGGCTGAAACTCTAAAGGATTTCTTAACTTGGAATGACAAATGGGCCAAGCTGGTCTTATATAGGCAAATTCGGATTTAGAGAGATTGTTTCGGAGGCGGGAGAAGATCAGGTTGATCGCTTTGGGATTATGGCGTATCCTTGACAAGTACTGAAGCAAATCCTGTGAAGTCTTGTAATCCATTCGGAAGGGACATATATCACTTGATATTTTGGCATTACCTATGCTCTGCAACATTTCTTTGATTGCATATCTGTTCGAGATCCACCATACTTTGTCTTTCATATCACCAGCACTTATCACGTGCTTCCTCACTATAATTCTGCCAGCGAAAGATCTGCTGCTGTTGACTAAATACATTTTATTTTTTTATTGTAACGGATAGAATGTCACTAGGTTGTGTTACATTTCAGGCTGCCCATGGGTCTTTCACACGCTTTATTAGCCCGCCCATCCGCCATCTTATTCAGGCTACGGAGGATATGATAGTACTTGGCCTCCTCCATTGTCTCATGGAGGATCTAATTCCGCTGATTGATCTGTTGGAGCATAATGTTTGGAGTGCGCTGCTGGTGTGCCATGAGACGAATGACAATTGAAGAATCTCCCAAGATCTTCGCCTTTTTTATCCCAAGTTTGATTAGCTGGGTGAGTCCTTGAAATAGGGCGATTGCTTCTGCTCTGTTATTAGAGATTTCCCCCAGTCCCCATTCAAAATGAAGGATGCATTCACCATTTGCATCGCAGATAAGACCACCAGCACCTACCAATCCCGGATTTTCCTTGGATGCTCCATCAAAGAATAAGCAGAATGTGTTGCAGTTTCTTAGCCAATTAGATAATTCCTCCTCTTTTAATCGCAGCTTCCATGTGCTAGCTTCTTCTCTTATCTTTGTCCCTCTCCTGCAGTTTTCCATGACCCTGGAATTGTTTTCCAATATGTAGCTGATTAAATTACCTTCCTTGATGTTGTAGCTGGTTGCATCTACTCTGCTCGTGGTATTGTTTCTAAAGCCAACAATTTGGCTTTTTGACATATCTTGCGGATACTGAAATCTTTCGCCTGAAAGACCTTCCTATTTCGAGCTAGCCATAGACGCCACAGAAGCGTGAGGGGAAGGGTGTTCCATGCTCTCTGCGTTAGTTTGCTTCATTTTTCCTTCCATGGGTAGGCTTTCTTCCAATTGTAGATCGTATCTGCTATAGTAGCTTGAGGCTCCCATGTTAATCCCCCCATTGAAGCCATCTGCTTCCAGCATTCTACTGCTATTGGGCACTCTATAAATAAGTGTTGCATTGTTTCCTCCGATCTGTAGCAATTTGGGCATCTGGTAGGTCCAATTATTCCTCTTTTTCTTAGGTTCTCAGCTGTCAATGTTTTCCCTTTCAGAAGAAACCAGATAAAGAATTTGACTTTGGGGGGAGCCTCTGCTCTCCATACAACTTTCCAATGGTTCCAAAGTTCAGATTGGTAAATGCTATCACAGAGATATTGGTGTCTAGCTTTAACTGTCTAATGAGTTCCTATCACATCCCATCGTAGCCCATCCAGAATGCCTTCCTGAATAGGGGCTTTATTGTGGAGGAATTTCTTCAAGGAGTTAAGATTGGGTTCTAAATTATTTGGAGGGTCCGGGAATTTCCAGCCAGTCCAAGCACAAGTATGGGGGTCCCAACTGGAGATTTGTGATAAGTAGTGAATTCCTTTATTATTGAGCCAGTTTATGACAGGAGATGCCTCTGCATTTATCCCCAGGGGTTGCTGTCCTAGGATCTTATCTGTGTTAAAATTGATACTGGCTCCCCCTCCTGGTACCTTAGAAATATTTTGGTGCATAAATGATGTAGCCTTCCTGCATAGCTTCCATATTCTCGTGCTTTCCTTGTTAGGAATATTAGATTCCAATAGTTGTTGCCTTGGAAATATTAAATATTTTGCTTCCATAACCTTTTTCCACCATGCTACAGGTCCTGTAATCAACCTCCATACAAGTTTGGCACCAAAGGCCAAATTTAGAAGTTTTGGAGATCTGATGCCTAGTCTGCCTCTGTCCTGAGATTGGATCACATTTTTCCAACTTACCAGATTGAATTTATTTTTATCGGTTTTCCCTCCTTGCCAAAGAAACTGCCTAAGGACAGTTTCCATTTTATGGTGGAAAATTGCTGGAGCCTGATAAAGAGAAAATTGATATACAGGGAAAGAAGCAATACCTGATTTGAGGAGGATTAACCTTCCTGTTGGGTTCAACCACATTGTGCCCCACTGCTGCACTTTTCGCTTAATCTTGTCCAAAATTTCGTTCCAGGTTTCAGCCTTCAAGGGCCCCAGGCTTACTGGCATACCTAGGTAGTAGAAGTGGTGCCAATTTAAGCTGCAAGTTACTCCAAATATGCACGCTATACTGTGAATAGTATGACTTGCCGTGTTCCATCCATAAATACAACTTTTTAACTAGTTGACTTTGCCTCCTAAGTATTCTATGAATTGATCTAACAGCTTCTTAAATCTCCGTGCTATTGTGGTGGAGGCTCCACCAATGAGCAGGGTGTCGTCAGCAAATTGAGAGTGATTAATGTTCTTTGTTCCATTTTCTATATTGATGCCAGTAATTAATCCTATTCTCTGGTTATAATCTAAGACTTGACCGAATGACTCGGCCATGAGAATGAACAGATATGGAGAGAGCGGGCAACCTTGTCTAAGGCCTCGAGATGATTGGAAGGCAACACATGGTCTCCCATTGATCAGGGGAGATATCCAAGGTCCGGTTATACAGGCTGCTATCATATTGATAAAGGATGTTTCAAACCCCATTTTGTAGAGAACAGCAAACAGAAAGGAGTGCCTTACTCTATCAAAGGCATTTGCTAAGTCCAACTTTAATACAAATCCCTTTTCTCCTCTGGTTAGGCTTGAATTGATGGCCTCTCAGACAATCATGATGGAATCAGTAATTTGCCTGTTGGGAAGGAATCCTCCTTGGTTTTCATCTATCAAAGAGGGAAGGATAGGCTTGAGCCTGGTTGCTAGAATTTTTGAGACAATTTTATAGGCTGAGTTGCATAGAGAGATGGGACGGAATCTCGCAAAAGTGGAGGGGCGGTTTTCTTTTGGTATAAGAGCAAGATATGTGGATTTGGTGTATCCTCCCATTTTCCCTTTTTTCAGTACCCACCGGATCATCTTTAAAACATCCCTTTTTATCATTGACCAATATTCCCTGAAGAAGCTTATAGTGAATCCATCCGGCCCTGGGGCCTTGTCTGGGTGCAGACTCCATATAGTTGCTTTGACTTCCTCTTCTTATACTTCTTTGCTAAGGCTGTTATTCATTTCTTGCGTGACCCCTTTAGGCAAATATTGGAGCATATAACTAACAACAACAATATTATTAATCAAAGAAGAGAGATATAAAATACTTATCTTTTGAGGATTATAGGGAATGCCAACTCACTCTTGATCATAGCCTTCTTGCATCCATATTACAACTTTATCATCCTTGTCCACATCATCATTGTGATTTCATTCCTTCCTTGCATGAGCTATGGTTTATTCCTTCATTGAAAACATTGTTCTAGGTCTAGTTATAGGTTTTTTCTCATATAACCTAAGGTTTTCAAGCCCTTTTTTCTTGCTAGGTTTTCAAACACTAGATTTTCAAAATGTCCAAAACCCTAGAAATGTAATTTCCTTGATCCATCATTAATCAATTAATAATTCCCAATGACAATCATTGGTCACTCCAAACCAAGGAACTTTTCTTTCTCTAAAACATTGTAAAAACAACAACATTTTTGTTCTTAAGGATTTTGGTTATCGATTCAATATGCAAAGGATGGATTTCATTAATTTGGGATGAGAATTAGATATCATCACCCAAATACCCATGCAATATTTCCATAGTAGCTTGTATATGGCATCGATACTTTCTTTACAACAACACGTTCAATAAAGTACTTCAAATCAATATGTCTTCACTCATTTATATATTTGGACAACAAATGAATTTATCAAGAGAGTTTTTTCTCCTTAATCTTGAGGAGGGATTCAACCTCTTTTTCAATGTAAGTGCACTTTCTTTATCAAGGTATGTTTTCTTCAAAGGCATACTACTGACAATGATCCATCTTTCCCTTCTTGCCTTAATATGCAAAATAAATGTCAATATTAAGCATCCATAATAGATAATATTCTTCAAATACTTATCAACGGTCATATGTAATGTAGGGTTCATGACATATCTTGCTTTTGACCATAATTTTGAGATACATTGTAATATTTCCAAAGAAGAGCATAGGTTTGATGTACCATACTTTAATGATTAAAGATCACATATTTTTTGTATGTGGTTATGAAATTCTTTGAGCCACAATCCATATGTACTATTGTCATTTCTTCTTACCTCATAAGATATCTTTCATGCCAAAATTCAATATTGTTTCTTTTGACATAATAAAATATTATCAATGAGTGGTAGGGTGAATGGACTCTAACATTCATAGTTATCCTTAAATATAATTTATAGTCCCATGAGATTTAGATTAGCCTTACTATTGACTGGAAATCAATAGTTCCAAGGATAAATGTTGATACAAGTCTTACTACAAAATTTCAACTATTCCTATACCTGGTTATTATTGACATGCATAGTCTTCAAGGATGTTTCCAAAGGGACAAATCCCTATTATAAAATTTAGTGATAACACATACCTTGTATTTTGCAGACTCATAGCTTCATTAGTCTCTTCCTCCAATTCATTTATGTAGTGAGCCTGTATAGAAACAAATGCTAGACATGTCTTCAAAACTTTTACCTTGTCATCTATCTTTTCCTGGTATATAAATATTTGAATGCTTATGGGACTAGAAAGTATATTTAAGGATAGCTATGAATGTTAGAGTCCCTTCACTCTACCACTAATTGATAACCTTTTATTATGTCAAAAGAAACAGTATTGAATTTTGGCATGAAAGATATCTTATGAGGTAAGAAGAAATGAAAATAGTACATATGGATGTTTAGCTACTTGCTCCAAGATTACGCTAGATCAACTTCTCAAGAAAACAAAAATCTTGACTTCTGGAAATGACTTCAATATTTAAAAGCATCATTTCCTTCAAAAACTTGCACAAGGGTTTCAACCTGGTATGATCCAAAGAGGTATAATTTGTTTTATTCAACTATATTGTCTGAGAATAGGAGAAAAACACTTTGGATATGGCATAATACACATTCCTATCTTTGTTGTCTTTGAAATTGATTGAACCATTTTATAACTAACCTTCTAAGCTCCTGTCTTTTCAATACGACCTCCTAAAACCTTGTTTGGTCTCTAAGGTATTAAGGTGGAGTTTGGGGATTTTTACCTTACTTAGATCATCTTGATGCCTTCTCAGCTTGAGTCATTCTGAACTTAAGTTTTTTGCCTCTTCTGAATATTATCATAATCTAAAATACCTTAGCATTGTGAATCTCGACTTTATCAACAAGGTGTAAAACTTTTGGCCTTCCTTAGATCATTTGAATTATCTGAGATTAGGTTGATGGAATTCAATCTAAGATTAGGGCTTCGATATTACCTCATATTTTTTTGCACAAACTCCTTGAGGAACTTCGTCCCTTATAGTAGATTGATCTGAGGCTTGATATGATGTATTTCAAGGCTCTGCATTCCTCTTGTGGTCATAGAAGTAAAACTTTTAAATATTTTTTTTTCTCTTTATCATGGCTTGGTTAGACCCTAACTCAACTTCTCTTTGACCTTACATTTTAGAGGCTGCTTTTTAACCCAAGCTCTGATTTCATGTTGATTTTTTTTAATAGTCTTCTAAACTGATAATTACTTCTAATGATTAACTTATTTTTCTTATTCGTATCCATCATTAAGTAATTACATAGAAGACATCAACCATATAACATACACGATATTAGGATCATAAAGAGACAACCAAGAAAAGAACAAAATATTTTACCCTTAGAAAACCCACATGGGGGGAAACCTAACAACCTTTTCCTTAGATAAATTATAAGGTTCAACAAAGATACATCAGTCATATACTAGGTCAAATTGACCAACAATCTAGCTAGGTCAAACCTGGTCAACTGCCCTCCCAATAAGACAATCTATTGTTCAACAAATTTTGCCTTCTTCTTCTTTGAGAAAGATTTGGTTCAACTACCTATATGCTCTGCCACAAATTCAATCTTTCTCTTTGCCTTAGATTCATCTTAGCCTTAGATTTGTCTCTTCTTTCTCCTTAGATTTTTCCTTATTCTTTCCTTTGGTGGTCTAAACTTTCTTTACTTAACTCATACTCTTTTTTTTTTCCTCAAACAAACCTTCTTCATTGGCCTTATAACCTCTATTCATTGGCCTCAGACTTACTATTCATTGGTCTTAGACTTCACTGGCCTTAGACTTCATATTCGTTGGCCTCAAACAAACCAAGTTTCTTACCATGGAGGAGGATCAAATGGTCTCTATATATAGTGACTTGAGAAGTTAAATGGGTGCCTCTAGAAGTTTGGAAAAAGGGTTGACCAAGTCATTTTGGAGACAAATTTTCAAATTTTCAAATTCAAAATTCAATTTTTTTCCCTTTTAAATCTAACATGAAGAACATGCTTTATATTTAACATTATAAATACATCAAATGCCAAAAATATTGACTATGAAGACCAACCATAGCTACAAAAATTCAACAATGGGAAGAAACATAGTAAACTTTGTGCCTAAGGAAGTATAGGATGAAAATCACCTTCTCTTAAAATGCCCAATTCTAAGGTTCAATAATGCAATATTTGTAAATATATTGATCTTCATAACTTACTAATGATGAAAACCAAAGAGATGTAGGAAAGGAAAATTTCTCTACGATCTTTTTCATTATAGAAATCAGATGTTAAAGAAAATCAATTAATCATTGATTTTATTAAGGTTCGATAGGTCAAAGTTGGCTCATGTGGAAAATAATCATGACTACTATCATCAATAGAGATCTCCTTTCTACCATAACGCCCCCCTCCCCAAAGAAAATAAAATGACAAAACAAACCAAAGCAAAAACTAAGTTTCATTGATTCTATTTCTTCATGGATGGTGTTATTATTGAATCTTTAAAAAACTTCCTATTTTTGAGCAATTTAGTAGCTATGGTTAACCATTATTTGGAAAAAAATTAGGGTTTTCTTGGTTGTATTGTGTGTAGGTATCTTTTAATACCACTGAGGCATGTAAGTTCCTATATTCCATCCCCTTTAGTTCAATTACCATATTCAAAGATCTTAAGAGGCTTGCTCTAGAGGTATACCTTTTTCTTTCTCTCCTTTAGAGCTAAAGTGGGCCATCAATTTATCATCTCTTCCTTATTATCATAATCCATTATTGTTTCTCCAAGTAACATGTCTTGAGGAAAACCCTTAGGCACTTCCCTCAATTTGAGGATAGTACCAGTGGTAACCACTAGATTTTTCAGAGTACAAGTTTAAGCCAATAATAGGGAATTAATTTGTTACAAAATATATTCTCTTTAATAGTTCAACATGTCACTCACAAGAATAAAATGTAGGTGCAGGGGATAACATCCCCCTCTCAACCACTTGAGCTAGACCCAATTCATTTCCTAGTCCATTATTATGGAAAAGTCTTTTATATTTGCACGAAAATCTTTGTCCACTAATATTAATGAATTTTTCAAGCTCAAAATAAACAATCTAAAATTATCATACTTATCTCATTATTAAAGATGAAAGTTATCTTAAGTGTCTAGTTCCATGTAGTGACTTATTACCATGAGGTGGCTTTGAACATATATCCACATTGATAGGTAGTCTAACATCCAAATGTAAATTAGGGATTACCCCATGACCAATAATTTGTGCATCCATGAGAAATAATTGGAAGTTTTAAATCTCCCTCTATGTCAAAGTATGTATTAAGATTTTGTTATCCTTGAGGGTTAGCTTAATTATTTAAACCATCCACCCAATGCATTTTGTTGACAAAGAGACCAAAAGTCACATGTTCAAATGTGATTGAGTTCCTTGTGGTTAACAACTAGATTGAAGTTGGTAGTTGAGTCACTCTCCACCTGAATATTTTGGGGAGGAAGAGAGATATTATGAGGTTTCACTTTGGAAAAAGAAAAAATATATTGGTACCATGTTAAAATACAAATTTTGAGCTCATAATTCCCCATAAATCTATCAAATCTATTTATACACATAAACATCTTAGTAATATAACCATGAATTATGATAAGAACACAAATACTCTCCAAACATTTTAGAGGAAATGACGAACTTGTAGTTAAGTTGATAAACATTTAATTCTCAACTAATTAATTTAGTAATATTAAAAATATAACTCACATAAACCTACTCTTCATATTGAACAATATTATATTAATTTATAAATTAAGATAAATACAATTTACACAAGATATAATAATATGTTATATTGATAAATAACCTGTTATATTCATAAATAACATGTGATATTAATATATTAGAAATTGTACACATAATTAAAAATATTGTAATCTTTTATAGTTTAATTAGAAAATTCATATACTCAGGTTTGTAGGTAAATTGAAAAATCCTTTAACTTATCAAAAATTTCAATTTAATCATGACCATCTATTGAACCATTACAAACAAAACATGTCCTACATCTCACATTAAAGATAATTTATAATAATGTATGAAGCCAGTTTTATTAATATACATTTGTAATATTTCTTTTATTATTTAAAAAATTATTTACAATATGATTTTTGAAATAAAACAAATAAAGAAAAGAGGTAATCATTTTTAAGTTTGGTTTAGGAAACCTTAGTATATCCAAGTTTTTAAAGAAAAAATTTCCAACTTATCAAAAAATATAGCGTAACCTTGATTACTATTAATACTTCCACACACCAGATATAGGATTATTGTATGAATATATTATATATAATAATAATAATATAAATAATGTTATTAGTATAGGTATGTTTTTAAATACATGACGTTTTGTGATAGATGGTATCTATCTAGGTATATTAGCAGACCCTCATCGTCATTTGTAATCATCTTATATTTCATCAATTTTAATATAATATTTAATATACATTACTCATCCTACAATGGATGTCTTTGTCGTCGAAGTATTCTGAATATTATTGCTGCGTATATGAACTTTGTTCGTTACATTGGTATTAGAGCCATGGTT
>APFE030364004.1:0-44454 GCA_000404065.3 Pinus taeda | reverse complement strand
TTTCTCCATTAAGGGGGGAGTTGAGAATAATTAATATTATTTTATTATTAATGGAGAAAATGGTTACATTGTTGTAACTTTCTCCCTAGTTTAGGATTAGTTCCTATAGTTATGGGGTTTGGGTACAACTTCCTATTTCCTAGTATTGTATTTAATGATGTAATCTTTTGATTGAAGATAGATAGAGTGAACGAGAGAAATCTCTCAAGTTTTGTGAGTGTAGTCTCCAGGTGCAGGCCACACCTGAGAGCTACATCTCTTTCTTTTCAATTCAGTGCATATTTTGAAGATGAATATAGGAAAACAACATGTCCAAATAGGTCAAGTGATCAAACAACATCGTTTGGCACCTTTTAAATAAAATTGGTAGATGTTTGCATCCTATAACATTCTAATACCTTTACAGTTACTGGAACACTAAAAGTGAGTAGCCTAAGCATAGTTGAAACAATCATTTAAATACTATTCGAAGCTCTTTTAGATCTATAAAAGACCCAGTGAACCCCAAGAATATGAAGGGTGTTTATGTTAGCCCATGCTCTTGTACAACTCCATTCATTGGTGAGACTTGTTGCTCGATTAATCCAACAATTTGTTTGCATGTCGCTAACATCAAGCATGGGAGGACACCCTCCTCTACCTTGAAATAGCATGCAGATAAACATAAGCATCCCATATGCATTAAGTAGGCCCAATTCATTGCTCGGGTTAGCCATTTCCATCAGTGTCAATTGAGGCAGGCCCTAGAAATCGAAAAAAGAGCCAAGAATTTGAATAGAGACGATGGTTTAGATTATTAGTAGAAGTTTGGTCCTTGTCATGTCCTCCTAATTTTTTAGGTTCCTTTCTAGGATTTATTTTGTTTATTGATTGATGTATGTAGGTATTGGTTTCCTTTTATAGTATTTATTGTCAGTTTATTATCCATTAGAGTTTATATTCTTGATCCTTCCTGTTTTATTAAGTATTTTATCATTCTCTTTGTTCTAAGCTCCTTTAAGTATTTAATACCCTTTATTTTATTGTTGACCTTGTTTTCTTTACTGATTACTTTGAATTATATATATAATATTATATATATATATATATATATATATATATATATATATATATATATATATTTTTTTTTTTTCTGGGCAAAAGACTAAACTATTTGTATTAAAATGTAAAAGAAGAGTATGTACAGGAGGTAAGAACCTCTGAGAGCGCGTGGACAGCTCTCTGACAAAAGACACATACCATTACTGGTAATAACATAGACATTTTACTGTATCTCGAAGACCATTTACAGTCATTAGAAAACGATAAAAAAACCCGTAAATGACTGAAACTGAAACATATGCTGACAGTACATGACACATGCTGACTAGACCAACTAGAAATGACCAAAGTGGAACCAGGATGAAATGACACGCGACCATCGACCCAGCAGGTGGCACCAGCAGAGCAGAGGTGGCTGAGGACAGACGTCCGAGAACCAGAAACTTGCTGGTCGAAGGTGGCGGGTGGAGCAGAAAGGAAACTGGTGCCGAGACTCCCGCGCCCAAAACCAGGGCCGAGACAGCCATCGAAGATCATCGAGCCCGGGACAAAAAACCAAAAAACAGAGGCGAAAACCAGAACCTTACTCTTTACCGGAGCTGTCCGCCACCTTGTCTTCCGCAGCCTTCTGCTTGGTGGCGTTCTGCTCTGCTTCCCACTCCGCGGCTTCTCTCTCAGGGTCAGGAAGAAAATCGATTTCCATGCCGCATGGAATATCTTTCAAGCTCTGAAAACCCGGTGGGAGAACAGGATACAACCTTCCACCAAACAGACGCTCAGGCGTCCTTACTTCCTCAGGTACATTCTTAGCCTTAGAACTGGAAATTTCCATGTCAATTAAGCTACAGATTTCCCTTAGGGCGTCGTGCTGTTCCTTGGCATGATTGCTGGTGCTGTCTTCTTCTGGCTGGCTCTGGGTGGAAGGCTGGTAGGAGCTATCCTCCTGTCTGCTACCCTGAGGGCTTCTGATGGGGGTTTGCTTCTACCTTTCATCGATTCCTTTCCCCTTACCCGCTTCATCTTCTTCCTCTGCGAACACCACTGTAATAAGAGTAGAGACAATCGGTCTATTGGTACGCCGGATGTAGCGGAAAGTTACAATCTGGACCGCATTGTCTGTGTCAGTATCAGCATCAACATAGCCCTGGGAACTGGGCGAAGCAATTGTCAGCGGAGAAACTCTGCTCGGGCTATGAATGCCCCGACCACCACGCTTTTTGCCCCTGCGCGGAGAAGCATGACCCCGGATCGGCATAATGAGTTTGCCGAAATGAAACTCAGTCCTCTCAGAGATGACGGGAGACAGAGGAGGCCAACTATGGCTCTGAGCTATGCTTCTGAAACGCGAATGCGTTGCCCTATCACTCCTGCACTCAACCCAGAAACCCACATTCTTTTGCAAAGCAAAGCCTAAATTCTTAACCTGTTCAGACAGGCGAATACCCCTTAAATTCTTATTCCTGAACATTCTGTCGGCACCTACCGTGGAGATTTGGTAGCTTGAGCAGAAAGGATGGCAATGAATGCCATTGAAGGTGTATTTAATGACTTTCATTAATCACCAGACTTCCGGCTCGAGGACGCCGCGTGCTGGTCACGTGGCATGCCAGTTGCATGGTGTCACCCGCATCCGGGATATTTGAGTTTTCAATCTGCATGTCTCTGTTTATGATATCCTGGAAAGTTGATCTATCTGAATCTGAGGCAATAACCTGAGGAGTTCCTTCCTGGTTCTGCTTGCCCAACTCTGCTCCCAGGTTCGCTAGGAAGTCCGCAGCTTTGTTCCCTTCCCTTCTGATGTGCTTAAAGGAAGTGGATTTATTGTTCTGAAGCCAAGTCTGAAGAGTTTCTAGTCTTGTAGCCATCCTCCAACTTCTGCTGACCTTCTGTGCTGCGGACCCTTGCTGAAGTTTTGAGGCCATGTTAATGATAATTTGCGAATCTCCTTCAACAATGAGGGGCATGAAGCTTTGATGATGGGCCATTTGAAGGCCGAGCCATAGGCCTTCCAACTCTGCTGTATTATTAGTATTCCACCCTATAGATCCAAAATAGATTTTGAGAGGGATACCTTGAGAATTTCTGATGACTCCACCATATCCTGTTATACCTGGATTGCCCTTGGACGCACCATCAAAATTAAGAAGGTAATTGTTTATGGGTGGTGGCGTCCATTGAGTGAGTGAGTTTTCCCTTCTCATTGTGGGAGTGCCTGATTCAGTCTTGGGAGTAGTTATCTGCAGTTGCCAATTGTTCCAAATAGCCTGCTCCTTGTTGTTGGAGGGCAGATCTTCTTGGTACCAGCCTTTGATTGAAAGAGTTTCCTGTAGGTTCTGCTTAATGATGGTCCAGATTTGCTCCAGATTTAGAGTCTGGTTTTTAAAAATTTTTCGGTTCCTTTCTTTCCAGATGTTCCACATTACTGTACCTGGAATGATTTGCCAGAGGGTGTTGAGGATATTACTCTGATAGGGTTGCTGTGGCCATGATCTTAACATGTTGATTATGTCACCCTGGTTTCTGATCGCCCTTTGACAGCGAAAGGAAATTTTCTCCCAAACTCTGCGGCTGAGGGGACATAGGTGCATGAGATGGGCTGCTGATTCCTCCTCTGAGTTGCAGTTAAGGCAAATGGAGGGTCCTGCAAACTTCCTCTTTCTTAAATTGTCCCATGTGAGAATTTTGTTGTGCGACAACAACCAAAGGAATGTGGATATCTTCGGCCATAAGGGAGGTTTCCAGATTCTTTCCCAAAGTTGATCTTTTATGTAGGTGCCTTTTATAATTAAGTGGTAGGCTTCTGTGGAGGTGAAAGTGCCTTTCTCTGCATATCCCCATCTTAGCGAATCTGGTCCTTCCTTCTTGATTATTATCCTCTTTTTTAGCTCCTCTGCTAATGCTTTTTGAACTTCCACTGTGCTATGAGGTAAAATCTCTCTGGCCTCCTTCCATTCGCGATGATCAGTTATGTTATTATTGGCCCAGAATTGATCTACCGTTTCTAGTTGTGTGAGGTTCTGATTGGGGAGATCTTGGAGAATGTTACTTATGCTTGGTAACTGTTGCCATGAGTCTGTCCAGAAGCGAGCTTCACATCCACTCTTAACTTCCCAGAAACAATGTTGTTGTATGAGATCTTTATTGTGAATCGCTGAATTCCAAATGACTGAACCTTTACTGATTTCTGTCATTCTCGCCCGTTCCTTCAGAGGCAGATTGTTGGCATATTTCGCTGTCCAAATTTGGGCCCATTGGGTATCTGGATATGTTAGCCATTTCCACCAGATTTTGGCTCCCATTATTCTATTGCTGTGTTCCGGATCACGGAGGCCTATACCTCCTCCCTTCTTTGGAAGACAAGCCTTCTCCCACTTGACAAGAGCCCATTTCCTGTGAGGACCAGAGCAGCCCCATAGGAAATTTCTCTGTAATTTTTTAATTGCTTTGAGGATCCATTTCGGGGCAGCTAGGATTGAGAATAAGTATAAAGGCATGGATTGCAAGACAGCTTTGATTAGAATAATTCTGCTGGCCATGTTTAAAGATCTGTGTGTCCATAGAGATAATTTGGCTTCTAATTTTTCCAAGAGGGAGGTCCATGAGGAGTGCTTCCTGGCAAAATCGAAGAGAGGTGCTCCTAAGTATTTTGAAGGTAGGGATGCAGAGGAGAAACCAAGGATCCGAGCTATGGCTCGTTGGGTGGTGGGATGCGTGTTGAAGAAGAAAATCTGGGATTTAATTGAGTTTATTTGAGTGCCTGAGGCTTTCGAGAAAAGAAGGAGCTGAGAGTTTAAGGCACGGGCTTCTTGAACAGAGGGATAGCCAAAGAGCATGTTGTCATCAACAAATTGCTGGTGGGAGACAGAGGGAGCTTGGTGTAGGGTGATGCCTCTAAGATCTTGGTTTTGAATGGCATTTTTAATGCATCTACCTAGGCCTTCCGCCATAATAATGAAGAGAAACGGCGAAAGGGGATCGCCTTGTCTAATTCCTCTGGAGGCTTGGAAGGTTGAAGTCGGGATGCCATTTATAAGAATAGAGAAAAAGGCTGATGATATGAGGCTTCTGACCCATCTTATCCAAGCATTGTCAAAACCAAAAGCATGTAAAACTTTTTGCATATATTCCCAACTTATGCTGTCGAAAGCTTTGGAGAGATCGATTTTGAGTAGCATACCTGGTTTCCTTGATTGCTTGAGAGAGTGGATAATCTCATGAGTGAGGATTATGCCGTCCAGAATTTGACGCCCTTCCACATACCCGGACTGTTCAGGAGATATGATGTGAGGGAGTACTGGTTTTAGCCGAAGTGCCACCACTTTAGAGATAATCTTGTATATAATATTGCATAAGGCTATCGGTCTGTATTTATCGGGCCTGTTGGACTCCTCCGATTTAGGAATTAGGGCGATGAAGGTGGAATTTAGACCAGGGAACATCCACCTCATGCTGCGAGATTCTTCTGCTACTTGCCAGACTTCCCATTTGATTAATTCCCAGAAATAATGAAAGAAGTTTGAAGTGAAACCGTCAGGGCCTGGAGCTTTACCTGCTTTGAGGGAGAAGGCTGCTGTTTCCACCTCTTGCATGCTGATCGGCTTAAGGAGCAAGAAGTTCTGCTCTTCTGATATGAGATGCGGGATGTGTTGCGTAATTTCTTCTATGGCTGCTGTTCGATTTATACTGGGCTCCTTACTCATTTCCTTGAAGTGTTGTATAAATTCATGTTCAATTTCTTCCTGGGTTTCCATTTTTTCTCCCTGCTCATTGATGATTTGTGATATATTATTTCTCATTCTCCTTTGGATTGTAGATCTATGGAAGAACTTGGTGTTTTTCTCTCCTTCTTTTAGCCATCTGATTCTAGATTTTTGTCTCCATAATACTTCCTCCTGTTCCTCCCGTACTAGAAGCTTGTTTTCCAAATCTTGCTCTTTTTGTGCCAGTTCTTCTGTACGCCCTTCTAAAATGATTTTTTGTTGTATTTGTTTGATTCCTTCAATTATCCGCTCTTTCTCTTTTAGAATATTGCCAAACGTATTCTTGTTCCACCGCTTGATTTCAGCCTTGAGCATCTTCAGTTTTTTTTGGAATCTCTCCATTTTAGTAGGCGCGTTTGGGTTACTAATATGCCAGGTCTTCTGGATGAAGTCTTTGAAGTCTGGGTGAGAAAACCAGAAATTTTCAAATCTGAATGGTCTTTTAATGTTGTTACCTGGCCGATTCCAATGCAATTCTATTGGCCAATGGTCAGATCCAGAGAAAGGAATTATGTGCGCTGTAAACTCTCCTCCGAGATGAACGGCATTGTCTGAGATCAGAAATCTGTCAAGTCTGGACGCTATTTGGAGAGCTGCGTGCCTCTTGTTCGTCCATGTGTATATGCCATTAGCTGTGAGGATATCAATGAGCCAATTATTATGTATGAAGTCTTTCAGTAAAGTGCCATCCCTGTTGATTCTGCATCTGCCTCCTTTTTTTTCTTCTGAAGAGGCTATCATGTTGAAGTCGCCTCCCAAAATCCAGAGTGGAAGACGCCTGCCATTGTTAAGCTGAGATATGTTTTCTAGAATTGCTGCTTTTTGGGGACTTTCTTGAGGGAAGTAAACATTAGTTAAGTGACCATGTATATTAGTGCCCATGATATGAAACTCTGCCTGAATGAAGTTCTTATTTGCATTCATATTGATTAATTGAATTTTTCCTGCATCCCAAAGGATTGCCAATCCTCCAGAGGCTCCTTGTGCATCTACAGTGGTGACTTGTCCTCCTGGCCAGGCCGTGGCTGCTATTTTTTCCAAGATTTTCGAGTTGCATTTTGTTTCCTGTAGAAACATGATGGTTGGTTTTTCTTCCATAATCAAATTCTTAAGCAGTTTACCTTTCTTGGGGCTGTTCAGCCCTCTTATGTTCCATGAGATCAACTTCATTGGGAAGATTTGGGGTTGGTATTGAAATATTTGGTGAGTTTGGCATATCTGCCTGACTCAACCAAAACTTCCCCTATTTTTATTGTTCTTTCTAGGGCCGTCTTGCGTCCTCTCTTCTTGCTGTCTTTGTAAATGAATTTACCATCCCATTGACTGCCTGTTTGAATTCCCAGTGAATATTTCTTTTGAGCTTTTTTCAAGATCTCTAATAGATTATCTACTTGTGTTTCATGGATTTTGTCAAAGTTGCCTGTCTTGCATGCCTGCTCTAGCTCCAGGAGATCTAATTCCCCCACATCTATTGTATCATTGTCGTCTTCCATGAACTGTACTTCTTGTGCTGTGACTTCCGCTTGCTTCCCCTTGTCTTGTATGTGGGAAGGATTGTCTATTTCCATATCCGGATTGGACCAGGTTTCTGTGACCACTTTTTCTTTCCTGCCTTCTTGGATTTTCATGGACTCTTCTGGTTGATTAAGTTTGCCGTTTTTTGGATTTGATTCGGGCATATCCTGTTGTTCTTCTTGCGATAATGCTTCAAAACTATTGCTTGTAGATGGCTTCGTCTTCGCGGCCTTCTCTGTTTTCTCTCTTGCGTTAGCGGGAGTCTTTTTGTGTCCGCGTCTTCTATTATTTACTTTAGTGAACCCATCCTGCTGTTGTGGTTCTTGTTTGCTTGGAGTGTCCGGCTTGATATTTAGCGGGCAGTCTCTGAAGAGATGCCCCAGAGTGTGGCACCTTCTGCAACGGAATGGGACATGCTCATAGTCTAAAACTTGAATCCAGTCACGGTCTTCATGAAAAAGGCGTATTTTGTCTGGTAGAGGCTGTTTCAGGTCCATATAGACGCAGATTCTAGCATAAGAGGCATATGTGGTGTGTCGCATTGCCTTTGTTTCTTCTGCGACTTTAACAAAATCGCCTATCTTTGATCCAAGGACTTTTAAAGTGTCTTCCCCCCAATATTCCCATGGAAGAGAGTACAGGCGGATCCAGACTGGAGCATAGCTTAAATCCTCAGTATCTGGGTTGAATCTTGCCTTCCATTCTCTGAGGAAGAGCCCTGCTGAGTTGAAGAAGTAAGGCCCTCCTTCAAAGACTCTGTTCCTATCTTCAAGACAGTTGAAAATGGCTGTGAAAAAACCCTTTGGGCCTATTAAAAGGGTGATTTCTCCTTTGGGTTTCCAGGTTCTGTTTAACCAGTTTCTTAATGCTCTCTCTGTAGGCCAAAGACCCATAAACTTGCATATTATGGCATGATCTTGCATAAACTGAATACGGGAGTTTATACTAGGTCCTGGTAGTTCAACTTCCGGCATGTACGCTGCTACAGGTTTGCAGGTAGAGGATCTTACCGTATTGTTCGCATTGCTATTATTAGCCTCTGTTTCTTTCGCTGCTGCATTTTGGACTGCAGCTTCATCATTGGTGACCTCCGGTCCTTCCTGGTGTTCGCCGCCAAGCGGCTCGATGTTACCCTCCCCCCGCGGGGAGTCCATTGGAACGAGGCTCCCAGTCTCCGTCCAGGAAAAAGACTGCCACTGTCAGGTTGGAACGCCAGAGAGCAGGGCAGCCTGCCGCCTCAGGTCTGAGAAACCCTAATCGCCTGACTTAGCCATTGTCGTTTTCCTCAGCTCATTTTATATATATATATATATTATTTTAGCTTATTTTATTCCATTAAATATTTATATTTATTAAATGAGCCTTAACTCTTTTTTATACTTTTTGACATCCCTAGTCTTTTGGAGTTTGACATTGTTTTTTTAATTCATGTTAATTTTTTTTTTTTTTTTGGATTATTTCCTCCTAATAGAATTCATTTAATAATATTTTATTTTAATAAATTAATTTAAATATTATTTTTCAAAAACTACACATTTAATATAGTCTTTACTTAATAATACTTTTTTAATATATTAATAAATGAATATCATAATTTGAAAACTATTATTCAAATTTAGTGGTTAATTGAAATTATGTTCTCTATATTGCTTTCTATTTGAGCCTTTTTCATGGTATGCCTCTTCATCTCTTTGTGATGATGAACTAGACTTGTTGGCTCGAAACAGGTAGGCCAAAAATTTCTTTTATGTCATTTCTATCGAAATACTTTTCTTAATTCAACCTTTGAAAGCACTTGTAAGATAAAATCTACACAACAAAAAATTCTCAAACATCTTAATACATGTGTAATGTGAGTTAATATTTTCAAAGTAACATTTTTTTAGGGAAAGTGCATTTAGAATTTCTATTGGTCTATCAAAAATGATGGATATTACTATTAAAAAAGTGTTTCTTTGAGTACCTTTTAATCCTATCATCATCACTCATTTTTAATCCTAATGCTATAACATCTAACCATATATTATGATCCTAAAGCCTTTCTATTATTTCCCCTACACATCTCATTTATTAATCATGATCTCTACCTTACATTCATATCCCACCCTCCTTACAGACCAACAAAATAATCATAAATTAATCATGTCATTGTTCCACATTTATTAATCATGATGTGCCTTACATTCATATCCCACCCTCCTTACCGTCCAACAAAATAATCATAAATTAATCATGCCATTGTTCAGTGAATGTTTCTAACCATATATTATGATCCTAAAGCCTTTCTATTATTTCCTGTACACCTCATTTATTAATCATGATCTCTGCCTTACATTCATATCCCACCCTCACCGTCCAAAATAATCATAAATTAATCATATCATCGTTCAGTGAATGTTTTGTATTATTTAAGGTGGCCATATGTCCTTATGATGAGCTAGTGCAATTAAAAGAATTATTTCCCTTTTTTGACAATAAGTTTTTGTAATACTATGTATTTCTATCTATTCTATTGTACTATACATTATTTACCAATGAATACTGTCATAGAATAGTTGTGCTAAGGCCTTCAATAAAATTTGTTGAAATAAGAGAATACAGAATGAGTCAGAGAACCCTCCTTTAGTTAGACCTATCCTACCCCTATAAATTTGACCCTCATTTTCATTTGACCAATTCCCTAGTCCACTCTCGACTCGTGTATTTTTGGGCTGGTATTTTCAATTGAAGGAAGGGTAGATTTTTTAATAAATGATTTAATTAAAGATGGTAATTGATTGCCATGAGACAAGCTCTAAATGGTCCCTCAAAGCTATTCCCAAATACCATTCGAGCTTGAAATTAAATAAAGCAATAGATTGGCCTAACTTCTTTGATAAATTTTAGGTATTTAGGTATTTGATGACAAATTCGCATCATAATTCACACAGGGTTTTGCTAAACAGATGGCGAACGTGGGTAAATAAAATCTCCAAATCATGGAAGAATTTGTAGCCAAACCCAAAAAACTTCCCATGACTGGGGATAGGTGGTGGACGGAGCTACCACTTCAACCAAAACTGTATAATCAGTTCCTCAGGCATAAATACCACAATGTAAATTGGGTGAATGATTTTGCACGAACCTACGTAAAGGACGAATGGCATGCATTTTTGGTGGTCTCACAAATATTGATATCTTGTGGGGGTAGGTTCACATTCACTTTCCAATATAGGTAAGAATTTTGTTGCACTTCAAACTTTGGTAATTTGATAAATTTCACAAATATTGATATCTTGTGGGGTAGGTACACATTCACTTTCCAATATATGTATGCATTTTGTTGCACTTCAACTTTGGTAATTTGATAAATTTCCCTTATTATCTTTGGTAGATTTTGGTAAATATGTCAATGATGGTCAAATGATGGTTAAATGTAATAAAAAAAACTAAGGGCAGCCTGAATCACCAAGGGTCCATCAAATTATTTATAGAATCTTAATTTCATAAGAGATGGATGAAGACTTGGGATACCTTCATCGAATTAAACATGTTTGTTAACTTTGTACCTAGGGAAGAAACAGAGGAACAAACTACTGTCACAATTGATAATAATGGACAAAATCTTTATGATAAAAACTCTTGTTCCTCGAAAGCTAAAATTATTACTCCCATGTAAGGAAAACAAGGAAAACAAAGCCATGAAAGAATATCCAAATAATCCACCTCTGATCATCCTCTTCCTTGTCTAAGGGTCACATGACACCAAGAATAATTCATAAAAACAATGTTTAAAGGAGAAAGAAATCCTCTAGCTAGAAACTAGATAATGTCCAATCTCTTTGAACACGGATTGAGAGGACAGTAGTCATATCAATGAACTCTTCAAATTTGTTAGTAATAAAAAATTATAGGGCTAAGACTATCTGAACAAATTGTTCGTTAAACTAGCAAGATATAACAGCATTGGTGGGCCAAGCATACCAACATTGGTGGGCCAAGCATACCATTTGGAGGACCAAGAGAATTTTAATTTTCCTTGGGAGGTGAACAAGAAGATAAAAAAAAAGCTCTTAGAGCTCCAATTCCAAGACTTAGTAGCACTTCTAAGAGCTCCAATTCCAAGACATCGTAACCCTTCTTAGAATGAACTTGAAGACTCATCAACAAAATATAGCATTAGAAATGTGATAGAGATGAACCTAAAGAAGAAAAGCGAGAAGATTAGAAGGTTAAAATAAGAAGTAATGGAATTAAAATTGCTAAATATGCTTATATAAAGTAAGAATAAGCAATTGAAGAAGAAAACTAAGATATTATAAGAGGAGATTAAGGAGCTCCAAGAAGATAAAAACTAAGATATTATAGGAGGAGATTAAGGAGCTACAAGAAGATAATAGGAAAGTAACTAAGCATATGAGGGAAATGTTTAAATCAGGATAGTTAAAAAAGAAAGGAAGTAGCACTACAGATTCTGGGCTCGACATCTTAGTCAAGGAAGCTTGAATCTCTTGAAAAGCAAGACCTTCTTCTACAGTTTAACCAATTTTAACAAAACCTTCAGCCTAGGGGTAGCTAAACCCTTTTCTTCTCCTATTTTGTTGGTTGAAAAAATACTATTTTTCTACATATACCCTATCATAATACCTCAATCCAGCCCTAATACTATTCATACTCATAACATTAGACCTTGCCCTTTTTCTAAATACTCAAGGGAAATTGAGTTCTTTAAGTTTTTACTTCCTAAGTTCTTAATAATCGTAATAGGAAGTTTAGAGGATATCTTTTCTAAAGAGAAAATATTAGCCTTGTATTATTGTATCATATAAAATCCCACAGTTATATCAACACTTTTGACTTTGGTCATATGAAAAAATGGATTGGTTGCTAGCCGAGCATTAGAGTATTAATTGGTTTCTAACCATCCCGCTCATGAGGAACAGGTCAATTGTGTCGATGTTGCCAAGTAAAATGATCTGTTCATGTAGATTGGGATGAATAATTTATCAATTAGTGATGATATTAGACCCCTCGATCTAGATATTGCTTAAAATTTATTCATGGTTAATCATTCTGAGTAAACAATCTAGTTATTTTTCCCTCGCATCCACGACATCAGAGGATTTGATCTTATCCATGGTTTTGGTTATTCTTATAATTTATATATCAAAGCTTGTATTGGAGTTAGCATATAGGAGATATGTTTTTGTAATATTGAGTCTTTGAAACAAGATCTATATTATTCCTTTTTCCAATACTCTCCGGCTATGTTATGGATTCGATGTGAGCGTTCTAACTCTGGTGACTTTTTTTTGAATGAAAGTCTTATTTTGATCTTTAGTGCAACTACGCTAACACATTTGTAAGTTAGTATCTTTCCTACCTAGATTTCCAAGGACCCATCGTTCCTAAATTTGCAAGAGCTAAGTGGCTTTTCATTTTATTTAAGTTATTTCTTGTGATTCTATATTGTCTAACGAGACATATTGCTTCTAATATATTGAAGTGTTTGTAGTGTATTGAAGTGTTTGTAGTGTAGCAAGAACCCTACATATCTCTATATGTTATTTATTTTTTGATACGAGATATAATTCAGCGTGATTGAATTTATTTAAAATGTTAGGAATCTCTATTTGAAATTGTAATCACTTGAAAATATTACCAGTTAAGGTTTAACACAAAGGAAAGAGAACATTCTAACACTTTCCCATATGCCATACTTTCCATATTCCTGTCTTGGATTTAACATGGTATTTTAAGGAATGTGTATAGAGTTAACTATACAGATATTGACAATGTATTTGAGAACCATTTTATAGCATTACATAAATCATGTCTTCGTAAATATACCTATGGATCATTTATTTTACCTTTCAATAGTGTGTATTAACCCATTTATTCGATGCCTGATATAAATATATAATAAGACTTAATACATATATAGAGCTCTGATATTTTTCATATAGTTTATAATGAAATGATATAAGGTTGAAGCGAAGCTCGAACAAACCTCTTTTTTGATATACGATTCAGTTGTTTGATGGGTTTTTGAAGCATCAAAGGATTGTTGTTGATATGAATGCTGGATGGGTTGTTGAAGTATTGGAAATTTATAATAGTTGGCTTGCAACATAGCGAGCCATGATATATCCCTTGAATATGTAATGGATCGTTGAACCATTGATTTCTTGTAATGGTGTGAATGTTAGTTAGTGGTGTGATTTAATTCTTTATTGGAGTGATTTTCATTTTGGTTATTGTATCTCTGCATCGTTGGAAACCTGCATCTTATTATCTCATTCACTGGATAGCTAGGTCCATAGGATTTTGGTGGTTGAATTTCTATTGGATATTTTTTGGATGCACATGAGTAAGAGCGGTTTGCGAAATTGAGACTAATTTTACTTTACATTGTTGACATCCCTATTCTCTTAGGGAATTGACCAATCATGAGATATATATATTAAATACAAAATTATTTTTCAAACAAAAATATAGTATCAAGATATCTTTCTTAAACATTTTATCTTACATCAACTATGAGGTTAACCCAAAAAAATATTTTTAATATTATTGGATGTTTATGAGTGTGAATATGAATGTGTGTATGCAACCCAAGAGAAAACCCTAGTAGATACATAATTTTACAAGGACAATTCCTTTGAGTACAAAGGTGTAGAGCCCCTACAACATTTTTCTACTACACATCCATTCATTCATAAATATTCCTTGTTGTGCTCCTGTGAGAACCACACCCTTCTAATATGTGGCATTTATAGAGCCTTTGAATAGTCCTCTACCAGATAGATAAGATAGCAAGTCCATTGACAACTTGAGATATTTGTCCTCTTTCAAAGAAGATTCTATTTTACCATAACTCCTTGAATTTGTATTCAACCCCTTTATAAGTATTGAGCATGAGCATGAGCATTGAGCTAATAAAGTGGAAGGTTTTCGTCATGAGTGTGATTGGGGAATCAAAAGAGAGGGTAAACAATGTGTACCTAATTTTATTCCATGTTGTGCATGTTCTTAGGTTATCCCTTTTTAGTTTTGATTTAGAGTAATAGATGTCTATATTGTGAACCATGTAGAGTAGTTTCTAGACATAGGTTACTAGTTTTAGGTTTAGACCCTTTACTTGCACTCCCTGTATTCAAAATTCACAATTTCTACAAACTAGGTTGACTAAGGACACTTTGATATTCATTAATTTATCCAAACACTACTAATTTGAGATCTCAAATTTCAAGCTACCTATAACTACTTTGAATATTTGATCATAATCCCAAAAAATCTTTTTTGTTCCATAATGGATCTTCTCCAACCCTATGATGCACTATGATGCATACTTGGTCCTATAGAATTTGTTTAGCATCACTTGCTTGATTTTTTCTAAGGTTCATAGTTATCTAGTTGAAGAATTACTCTGGTACTTGATATGCCATGTTAATGCTTGATATATGAAAGCAGTCTACAACTATATAACCTTGGCAGGTTCATCTTGAAAATTATTTTCATCCCATACTACCTCACATATAAACAAGCGTTGCTCTCCATCCTCAGTCCCTAAACCAAGAAACACAGGAATCTTTGAAGTACCTTCCATTTTCTTCTATGTACTTATTCTAGATAATGGATTTATATGTATATTAATTATCTATTACAGTGCACTCAGTGCAATTTTCTTTAATCAATAACTCTTCAGTTATCTTCCCTTCAAATGGATAGACTCACTCCTACTACTAGTCTAACTATCTTAACTTTCCTTAGTAACTAAAGTATTGTAAACACTATTTGGGGAACTTACCAATTGATTAATTGATGCATGTGAGTTCATGAGTTTGACAGAGGGTGTATTCTAAGTAGGGTCATTGGGATGCATAGGTTCTACTACTCTCAAGTTGTGTTGTAAAATTTCTCCACCCTATTCTTCTATGGGAAGTATGAAAATTTACATTCTCTAATAGCTTCTCAAGTATCCACCACTCTTTCTTCTCTTATTTCCTCTCTTTATCACCTTCACTAGAATTCAATCAACTACTCTTGGAAATGCATATATTTCTTGTCTTTCACTTCTCCCTCAGAACCTTCTTCCACTACTTAAGACTCTATTCTCAAACCTTGTCATAATTTTTTACCATGCACTACTTCCTCAGTTTTTGTGTCATACCCTTTAATAACCTATTTCAGATTTTCAACAACTCCTTCATGCTCCTCATCTGTATTTTGCTATAGCCTAGGCCCTATTCACTCAGGTTATTCCCTGGTTGTCTTCTAGCTATCCCTTAATGCACTAGCCGTTTAGGCACCCATGTTATCAGATACCATCTTCAAAACTCCCTTATCACATAGGAACAAGTTAATGGAAGTGGGAAATGATCTAATGTACCTCCCACGTGGTCCCTTCAAAAACCTTATTTCATCAACACTATAAGAAATGATGGAATCAATTGCAAATTTTGTAATATATCCTCCTAAAACACTCTCAAGCCAATAGTCATTTGCACGGAAAATTTTGTTATCTACAACCTTTAACTACTCGACCATCTAAACAATCCACCACTTTGGCTCCATAAATCACCAATTTTAGTTTTGATCATTGAATTTCTATATCTACTCTACTAACAATTCTAGAAACTCAAGAAGGAAAAATTTGTAGAATTTGATAAAAACAACCATTGTAGCCATTAATCAACAGCAATGTGTCGATGTAAAATCTCGCTAATAGTAAATTACCATTTCTTTTCTTTAATCCACTATCTTATTTCATCCTTAGTGGGACTCCACATCCCCTTCATTAATAACTCAAAATCTAATAGAACCATTTTTTGGCACAATAAATAATCCAACTTGGATTAAAGCATGAAATATGGGTAACAAAAAACCACTAAATATCGTACCTTTTTATATTGCCTGTAAAATAGGTGAAGACTCACTTGACCGACTAATGGGAAATGCATAAGCTACACTTCTGCAGTGATGAAGGGGATTGGCATATAATGTGTGCAAAAATACTATAATGCTTAGCTCATAATTCTTAAACTGACTCCAACACAATAGAAATTGAAGTATTAACAAAAAAATTTAAAATATTTATTGATGGGTACCCTAATTTTCCCTCATGTCATAACCTACATAATGATAGACCAAAAACCACATCACATGCCACATGACATGCTACAATATCTTGAAACTAGCCAATAACAAAGCTCATTATGCAATTCTAGGAGACAGTAAGATGAATTATTTCCTTTTGTACCCAACCAAGTTGATATGGGGTTGAGTGTGGAGTGGTTAGAAGGCTAAGACATTGAAACAAGTACTAGGCCACAAGATTCTTTTGAGTCCCACTTTGAAGGGTAAGGGTAGCCAATTCATGTTTTATCTTAAAATTATGGGTAAATAGTGCAATAGAGGTGTTGACATCATTAACAATTAAGAGAATAATAAAGGGATATCATTCAGAAGGATTTTCATGAGAAACAACTACAATATGGATAGGGGAAACTAGTTTCTTGAGCTTGGTAAAAATATTTTTATTACCGTGCATAGTTTTAAGATCTTAGCAATCCATAGAATTATGAAAATTGATCTTATGGAAGGTACAGTAGGAGGTATTGTGAGGTGTGGATGATGAGGCAGGGGTCACATTAGAAGGACTATCATGAGAAGGATTATCATGAGAGGACAATATTTAGGTTGAGGAGGTCGAATTGGAGGAACCAATTTATCTTCCACAGTGAAGGGTCAAAGGAAGACCTTTTCGAGGGAAGGACTATCCAAAAATTCAACTTCTCCACCAAAAGCCATAAACAAAACAAAATTAGATTTCACAATAAGTACCTCTTCTACATCATAGATACACATTTGGATGTGCAACTTGCAAAAGACCTTAATGTAGGCATGTATTGGTTGCTTCATTAATTGGTGAAACTATAACCACTTTGCAAGGAGATTATGGATATATATGAGGGGATAGAAGCTTGCTGTTAATTTCTAATAGAAGTCATACCAAGCAGTGATGTGAGCATAAATCGTCATTTCAATCTCTTTGAGCTCAAGAACAAAGGATATATTATCTAACTGTTTATCCCACCATGTCTGTTTTGTGAATTTAAATAGTAGGTTTGTGATTTGAAGCTTCATGTTGTCTAGGATCTCATGACATGTTTTGAAACACGTGGAAATACTACAAATCCAAGAATCAATAAGCTCTCCATTCATTTGACTAGAACCTTTGGGTAATTTAAAGTATGTATCCAACTAAATGTGTCATGGAGGGTGTCTCTATTATTTTAGATTGATTATCTCATGGAGAGCCATAGCCAAATTGTAGATTAGTGAGTGATCAATTGTGGCTTCTTTAAGAGGCAATATGATTTCCATCCACCCAAATGGATTGAAATGTACTTCTTGGTGATGAGATGGCTCAAATCACATTAAGGAAGGTACATTGGGAAGGGAATTGAATAGGTGAGGGTTTGGACTATTGAACCATGAGCCTATGAAAATAATATTTGAATAAATTGATGGATTCCCATGCACTCCTTGATATTGAGTAGCAATGTGTTGATATTATCTGCTTTGATACCAATTGATCTACATGCGTATTTGAGAATTATTAATTATTCATGACACAATGAAATGATGGAGACATAAACAACAATATCTATAGAAGAATACCACGATTCTATTATGAGGAAGAGGTCTTCCTTTATAAGAAATGCAGCAATGAAGACGTAAATAACAAGATCTCAAAAATAATGCTACCATTCTATTATTAGGAAAAGATCTTCCTTTATAAGAAATGAATCTTCTTATTAACTTCATTACAAATAGTTTTTTACAAAAACAACAAAACATTATTTAGATGTTTACTTCATTTTTTATGTTTCCTAAATAGTTTTCAGGACAAAATGCAAATACATATTTTAGAAATATCTAGGTGCTTCCTTCCTCCTGATGAGTTTCCCTAGAAATGAACACCTTTCTTGGTTTCCAAGTTTACTACATGAAAACAAAAAATCAAACAACAAACCACATAGACTTGAACATGACTGAAACTCCTAATAGCTAGAAACAAACCAAACTATGGACAAACAAGAAAGAAAATGATGAAACCATGAAATTCAATTTACTGAGAGGTGCATTCTACAACCCAATATGAAGGTGGTGTGTAATTTCATCTATGGTAAATATGGAGTTAACATGTAACAAAGTAAACTATCAAAAGAGAACTTTAAACTCAAAACGAAAAATCTAGTAAAAAAAACCCCAAAAAAGAAGAAAAAGCGAAAAAAATAAATTGTTAATGTTGTATCAACATTTTCTCTTTTGGGGTAATTTTTCAACATTTTTTAAAAATGGGAGTGCAAATCAATTATTTTTGCACAAAAAACATCGTGGAAATGAAAAGTGTTGATATTGGAATAACTTTTTTTTTTCCAGGTTAATATTTCAACATTTTTTAATAAGGGCATTAAAGATAAATTATTATCACTCTGAAAAACCTTAAAATTTCAACAATTTTCATGCATGGCATTAAAGATAATATATCGTGTCTCTCAAAAACCTTAAAATTCCAACCATTTTAGCCATATTGTTAAAGAACAAATACTTATAATTGTTTTCAACTATAGCATTAAACATAAAATATCACGATTTAGAAAAAGCTTAAAATTTTGAGAACTTTTCAACCATGGAAATAAAGACGAAGATCATGACTATAAAGAACCTAATGTTTTGAACATATTTCAACCATGGCATTATGCAAAACAAATATTACATAAAAAACATTAAAAATGAACATCTAGCTAGAAGAGTCATTATACCAAAGATTAATTTCCATTTTTAATGTAAAAGTATAGCGCTTTTAAAATATTATCCCAAGACAACTTGACATATTGCAACAAAAATTTAAAAATCAACGATCAAATTGGCACATAGTGTAGGAAAGATCAACCCATTCTAATGAAAACTTAAAGACCAACTATGAAATTGGCACTTTGTTAGATGGCGAGGAACAATGTACATGATAATCTATGCTTATGTTTAAGTCCTAAGCTTTGCTACGTCAAAATAAAAAAATTGGGTTTTGAACTTTGAAGCTTATGCTTACAAAGACACAGTTGTTGTTTATTTGTCTTTCCTAGATGGAGGCTCCAAAGATATTGGTAATTATGTATATTTGGTTTCCAAATATAGTTTCTGGGGTCTGTTACTTGCCACTTAAGGATTGGGTGGGGACTTTGAAAGAGTAGTGCCTTCTTCCTTTGATTAGCTTTTGAGTAGACAGGGTATTTTAACATCGTGATTTTGCTACAATTTTAATACCCATCATAGGGTAAAACTTCATGGAAACCATGTTATGATGTAAGTTTTCCAAAAAAAAAAATCGTGGAGTGAGTAGGCACTCACAGTTCTTTTCTTGTTCATGAAATTATAGAAAAAATTCCATTGGAAGGTGAGACTACTGACATGTATTTCATGGTGCAAGGACTTTTAGTTAGAGTTTTTCATGCTACAAATACTATCTAGAAAACATAAACGTATTACATGTTTTATAGCTCTGCTGTAAGAAATATATTTTGCATTATGTTGATGTTATTGTTTCTTTGGGCATATCTCTTGTTACTCGTGGAGATTTGATTTTGCTTCTTTTCTACCTATAACGAAGTATGATTTTTTTAATATTACACTTTGCTATAATGTACAAGCTTCAATCCTTTAAGTTGATTAAAAAATTGATGATTAGTCATGTTATAGATTTTTCAATAGTTAAATTTATGATATTATCCTCCTAACATATAAATAAACTTAAAATCATCTTTATCTTTTGAAGGAATTTACTCTATAACTTTAAAATCTATTATGAATTTAAAAGAAACATGATACGAAGTGAGTCTACGGGTCCCCAAAAAAAGTGTAATGGTTTTAATTTTATTTAACAGGAATGCCAAAGTATAAGAATAATTTTCAAGGGGGAATCAAAGATTTGAGTGAGTGTTTAGAGTCAATGACAATGAGGTAGAGGGATTACCTAAATTTTTAGCATTTGGCCATATAAGTACATTGTGTTAGTTGGAAAGTGAGGGAAGAATACATTCATCCAGAGGCCCACAACCAATAGTTGGTCACTTGGGGGAAACCAATTCCATCTGTGCTTATGCATCTTGCTCCTCCTTGCTACCGAATCCAGGGACTTGCATGATTATTCCTATGGAATGATTAAACATGCATACTATGGGTCCCTTGTAGCTCAAAAGGGGTTTAAATAATATGAAGCCTTGACAAACAGAGGAAAGAAAACAATATATACAAGACCGTGAAGACAATAAGGGGGAGAAATTGGTTCTTTAAAAATTTTTAAGGTTGGAAAAATAAGGAAAACAAACTACTCCATATATTTATAGAGACACAGGAGTGTGGAGAGTAATGGGAAGATTGGTTCAATGGCACAAGGGCTAAGAAATAACAATTCCACTGAAGGCAAACCAAATTTTCCATTAAATAATATGGACTTACGTATGCTAACTACAATGAAATCTTGCGTAGAATCTAGTGTTTTGGATGGGAAACCAACATGCCTTCCCATGGACGCTTACTTCCTGATTGTTTGTCTATATCATGCCATATATGTGATTTCAGCGACATATGATGAACTCAAGAGGGATGGAAAGGAAATAACATTTGTGTACATTGCTGCTGACAGGGACTAGGAATTTATTGAGACTCTTAAGGGATATGGGTAGGAAGACCATATTGATGAATGCCCTCATGCAAAGTGCTTCGAGAGGGAACTAGTTATTTTTCCCAATGATTGGTTTGTTGTTCCCCTTCAGCCATCAGAAGTTTGTTTGGAGTTCCTCGATAATTACAGGTCTAGAATTTTTAGCCTAGCATTTGTGGGCTTATCAATGTTCTCATTGTGGTTACGAGTTGCACCCTAAGTGTTTGCAAGTAGTAAGTCATAATGAAAATGAACAACATCAAATTACTAATATTGAAAGGGATGTTTAAAAAAAGTAAGAAATCTTGAAATATAGTCATGTAACATTCCAATGGTATGGATTCTCTCTTAGTTTCATGTGAGCTTAGTTTTTATATATTTAGTAGATAGGTTGGATTGGGTAGGACTGGATAACTAGCTATAGTGGTTGCATTAGAAACAAGTTGTTATTGGGAAAAGGACAATGGAATAAATTTCATTGAATAAAATAGAACAATGGTTGAAACAGAATCCCCATGGTGGGAACATCACACCCAAAAAAACATTTGAATAAATGAAAATGGTTGCACTGTTATAATTTACAATAATATGTTACATATTTATGGTGAATCATTGTCCAATTTGTGGAAAATATCCCTTATTATTTGTATCATGTGTTAGGGATAGCAGTAAAAAGAAGAAATGAATTATAATAATGTTATTAAAATCATTGGGAGGAAGATAGATTGTGAAAAGGTTATTAATAGAAAATAATAATTAGTTAGTTATAAATAGTCTTACTTTTCATTAGTGGCATGGTCATAACTAAAAATGATGTTTTCCTATTAATAAAATGCTAGAATTTGGAAAGATATCCATCATATTATGTACTATTTTATTTTACTTATCTCATGTCATCCACTACTTGTATTTTTCAAAATCTATCAAATATTTTCTATTGGAACTTGAAACACCATCTTTGAATATTAACAGACAATTTATGTTGGAAATGTTATAGAATATGTCAAGAATGTATCGATTTGGCATAATGTTGTTGATTCCTTTTTATCTTCAAACTCAGAATGACATTTTGTTTACTAATTTTTATTTTCAATAATGTTTTATATGGCACAACTCTTCTCAAATTTATTCCTTACAACATTTCCTTCGCAACATTTGGTGTAATTGCTAATTTAATTACACTAAAAATAATTATTATTATTTATTATAATACTATAATATTATGATGAATGTGATGACTATAGATGTATTTTTATCAATATACTGGTGTTATAATAGTCGTATAAATTATTATATTTTTATTAATAATTATTGAACATAAAATATCTTTTGTTGATTATATTTGTTGGCTTGTTGGGGCTTGACCCAAGTTCAGAGGTGATTTAGCAAAATAAATCCTAGTAGAACAGGCCCTTTCAGCAACAGTTCATGAAGCATGGACTAAAGTCTCACCCAAATTAGTATGGGAGGGGACTAGAACCAGGTTTCCGCACTGTGGAGATGTATTATGGTTTCAAGTGGTCTGCAGTTCGAGCCTACGTGTACATCGCTACACGCACTCACCTGTTCCTCACAGCCTGAAGTGTTGCCTTTGCGTAGGCCTACTTGGGAGACAGACAATGTTATTACCCAAGTCCTTACTAGTAGTCTGATATTAGTTTTTTAACCTAGCTTATTTGTATGCTTTCAGTTATACTTAACAATATTCACAATTCATACAAGTGCATGTAGTAAAGAAACAATATATTCACAAATGATATCAAACATATATTAACTCAGAAAAGATACACAAAATTGGTAACAAAACCTTTCTTTATTAATCTCTTTTTTGATTATAGATTTGACTCCACCTTACACACTCAGCTGCATGGGTCTGTGCACTCTACTGCGGACTCTAATAGGCCTCCACGCACTCAGTTGCAGAGCCTTTTCCTACACTACGACAAAAGACACACTTTATATTTTGACTTAATCTCTAGTACCTTTCATGCCCATTCTTTATTAGAATGGATCTCTCTTTACAACTTAGAGCCTCATTGTATTTATACAATCCCATGGTCTGTAAACAATGGGTAGGCCTATACATTCAATACTAGGGAGAACAACCCTATGATTCTAACATACATTTCACACCTATAATTCACGGAGCTTTACAACAACATCAAATCAAAACTTGGGCTTTGAGCCCCAAAACATGTTGTGGGGGGATTCCATGCCCAACAAGCCCCCAACACAAACATCGTGACTCACTGTTGAGTCACTCTGTCAGTACGACGATCTTAGTGCAAGTCCCTCCAACTATTCTCGAATGTTAATGATGTCTACAATGCACTAAGCTACTGCTTGTTGAACCTGCTGCATCTGTTCTTCTGAGACGTCTGTGTCTGACGTGCTTCCTTGCTTCTTTGTGTGCATCCCCTGTATGTGCGCGAGCTTTCCTTTGATATGCGCCATGATCATGAAGGCCTCATCAATCCATGTCTGAATGCGCACTTTGAGAACTACCTCCTTGTGATGCATAACATCCACCTGCTCCTTTTGTGCATAGCTTGCTGCATCCTCGCAAGGAAATGAGTGAGGATGTCTATCTATGCAGTTCCTCAGAAATTTTCATATTGCTACGAGTTCTCGTGCCTCTGTCTCCACACTCTGGATGTTGGCGTCCTCCTGCAAAGTCCGGAGGACATCAAGTGCTTTTTCTAACATGCTGGTACAGTCTTGCTTTGCACCCAAAATTTCTTCCAACCTTGTTTCGATAGGACTAGCTCGCTATTTTTTAACTTTCGGGGAAGTGGAAGGTTGTACCTTCAACTGAAACTCGGCAATATGAAGATTAAACTCTAGTTGAAACTTTGTCATTTATTCCCTGACCTCGCAGACTCTGGTTGTGAATTTGTGGATCTGCACCTCTACTGGTAGATCTATTGGGATGGTTAGCTCTGGAACGCATTGGCAAGTGTCATCTACTATTTGCTCCAAGTGTTGATTTTGTGACACCAATTTATCATGCTGGAAGGTGAGTTGTTCCATGTTTATCTTTTGTTCACTAAGAACTTGGATTGTGTGGCTCTCCCTAGTTCGAAGCTCTGTCGTTATCCCATCCTATAGTTGATAAAATATTTCTTGTAGAAGGGCAATCAAATTAAGGCCAAGGCCTTTCAACATGTTAACCAAAAACTTATCGGTCACATTCACTATGACTAGGGCCCCTTCCGTTAACACTATCATGTTTTCCATCCGTGCACAGAACATCTACTCTCATGCCAGGGATCCTATTGCGAGGGGGGTAGAAAGGGCACCCACCTAAGGGGGAAACACCTGTAACTCCTGCAGCTACACCCTAAGGGCCCCCAACACAGTCTGGTGCTCCTGCATAAAATCTTGAAACACTTCACTTGTGACATCATAGACCATCTCGCTAATGTAATGGGGATCACCTTTATTTAAGGTGATTAGGACAATGGACAACATCGAGGCCTTGAACTTCTTCCTTGGTCTTGCTCATTCTATGATGTGTGGCTGCTTCAACCATGTGGATGTGGTCCCTGGGTCTATGTTCCATTATGTTGTTTCTGTTTCCTCTACCTCCTACACTTGCGAGGATGTTGCTTGGCCCTCATCCGCCTTTGCGGTTGCAGCCTGTATTGCCTGTGCTGCTGCTATTGCCTCTATAGCCCTTTTCTATTCTACGAATTTCTGTATTGCTTCCTATGCTACCTTTTCCATAGCTACTTCTATTTCCTATCACATTTTTTTAACCAATTGGGTGACGCACACCTTGGCATCATCCTTTTTCTTATGTACTATCACCTTCTCCAGTTTTTCCAGATCTAGGGAGCGCCATTCTGGAGGCCATGTCTCCAAGGTAGTGAAGATGGCATCGTTGATGGCTATAAATGGGAGCTTCATCCACTACTTTGTTGTATCCTTGCGCACCCTGATGTAAACATTATGCATCTCGGACTTAAACTTTGGAAAAATCTACACACTATAGGTGATAGGAACGACCTCCAATTGATCCACATCTGGATGCTCATATCCATTGGAAACCAGAAGATTTTGGTTTTGCGTATCCATTTCGTGTCCTTTATGGCCTAGAGCGAAGCGTCCTTCACGGCCTTTGGTAAGTCTCTGTCAATGTTGCAGAATTGACTATCTCTTGGTAGTTCCCCCGCTATGAGCATGATGGATAACAACAACCACGCGTAGTGGAAGGTTTTACCTTGCTCCTAGGCTTTGTGACAGTTTTGGAAAAATTCCTTGCAAAGGAATTCAGACCAGTCGAGCTAGACCCCCTTCCACACACTGCTTGGCCAGTGCAACCACCGGCAGTAGTACCTCATCGGCGCAGAACTTTCTCATAAATTTGTCGGCCAGGAGTTGGGTTGCTATGTGTACCCCTTTGCCCTTGATTCTTGAGATGGAGTAGCCCCTCTTCTTCTTCTTCAACTTGTAGTTTTCCTTCATGGCTTCTACAAGAGCCAAACCACTGCTCTTTCCTTTGACTATGGTCGTGGAGTCCTTTACTTTGCAGGGGAGCCGAGAAATGTAGTGGCTTAGATCTATGGTGATGTAGATAATCTCCTTCAGCCATAGACCCATAATGCACTAGGCAGAGCAGCTACTTGATGATGAAAATGGTGATGGGTGCATAGTGGAAATGTGGTATCCATAATAAGTGCAGCAACCTAACCTTTTCCACACCACCCAACCACTTTCGTGGCTCTAACATTATCATTACCCCTGTAGTTTTCTGCTTCATTAGGTTCACGGTCTCTAGGTGCTGGAACTTCTCATAGTTAGTGAGGTCTCAGTCTTGAAACTTCATGGTTGGCACGTGGCCCAAGTTTGCACCTTCAAGCACTATGCCATCTGAGAGGAGCAGGGTTTGGAGTGAGCTCTTGGTTTCGTCAAGGTGCTTTGGCACTTTGGTTTTCCCTTTCCGCAGAGGGACATACATGGGAAATTTTCTTGTAGAGCATATAGGTTGAATGTCTTCCTCCGTATCTTCTTCTTCATGTGTTGTGATGATAAGAGTCTGCAAATCTTCTTCCTCCTCATCTTTGTCAATCGTGACAACTTTCCGCTTTTCTGCAATTGATAGCTTACTGCGTACTGGCTTCCTCTAGGACATGCATATAGGAGCCATTGCTTGTTTATCTATATTGGGACTTGGCGTTGGCAGTGATTTGGGGATTCTTTCCACAACCCTGAAACCTTCTGGGACATTCTCCACCATTGGGGTGTATGCGGCCTCACCGGTGGTTACCTCTTTGATTCCCCAACCATCTTTATTGGCCATGATTGTATCTAGGTTGTATTCTATCACTCGTGAACTTAGGGGCTTACTTACCACTCGTCTCTCAATACTCAGTGCTTTTTTCAAACACTTAACTTTCAAATGACAAAGTGTTGTTCGTTGGCCAACCCTATGTGTTTTATAATGCCTTTTGAATTTGAATTCGACAATTCCCCTTAATTTCGAGCCATTAATGCTTTCTTGGTAGTGCACTTTCCAAATCTTACCCATACATTGTGTCTTAAATGCTCGCTTCCTACTCCATTTGGCCTCAAATTGCACATCCCAGCATGAATAATGACCTCAATGGTCACTTCCTAGCCAAACCACATAGCAACACAACCCTCCATGCATAGTTTCAAACCTTGTGACACTCTACTTCTATGCACATCTACCATATCATGCAGCTCCTAGGTAGAATAGTTTATAGTCTCCTGCTGCCTTTCAACTTCCCATAGTGCTAAGACTATTATTACTAAGACTAATTAGGTGGTTGCACCACCTGTACAAGGCTCCATCCCATCCTACACCATGGTTCATGGAAAATCCTCACCTTCCATTTTTGTGATCAACACCGCGCACCTTACTACTTGCAACGCACTACCCTAGTCACTACATTTCGCAATATGTAGTCTAAGCCAAGGCAGCAAACTAATGAGTTCATGGCGATAGTCCTCCAACATGTCAATATGATCATACACACCTTGCCTTAACATCCTCAGTTTTTCAGTGAGAAATGCTTCCTTTATTTCGTCTTCCAGATTCTTGACCCCCGCATCCATCAAAGCACTTTTCTCCCTTAGCTGTACCCAATTTTTTTTAGGTTTGTGAAGTTTAAGGTTTCCCTATCAGATTTCTTCATCAAGTCTTATGTGTTATATTTCTCGATGTTGTGTGATTCCTTCGTTCTAAGCTTTGCATACTATCGTACCTATGGGTGTTGCTTTGCGTAGACTAGGCTTCATATGCTCCATAGGGATTACATCCCTTGGTTCATACTTCAGCCTCAGAACTTCTTGCATGGTCAAGTTTTTGCACATGGTCCTATAAGCCCGTAGAACCACTGGTACGTGCAAGTCCCCGTCAGTGTGTCTCACCTGGTCAACTGCATTCAACACTTCACACACCTTATGAAAGGATTCCTCGCATATAATCTTCAGCATGCTTGGTTGTATCATCATTTGTCATTCGTGTCTTCATTGTGCCCACTCCTGCTTATTGTTCCTATTTTCTATCACGAGGATGGTGTGTATTTTTGCAGGTTTCATACCATACGCCTGTACCCATCTAGAGAGGTGGGTGTATAGGTTGTTTTGTCCATCATATGAAGCTTTCATCAATAGCTGAGGCTTTCTAAACTATATAAGCATCACCGTTCTGCATTTGTGCTAGTTCTCAAAGTTTCTTTGATGTACACCCCACCATCTTGAGAGTGTAGCTTGTAGTGCCCATTTCAGAGCATCAAAACACTACTGTTCTAGCACCTCTCTTTCAAATTTGGTCACGTATTCATCCACCGCTATCAACCCGTCATACATAGGCAAATCCATTACCTCTATTTTTACGCAATGCAGTGATCTTACTATCATGTTGCAGTTGAGTGTGGTCACCTCATGTAACCGGTTCTGCCATCATTCTATTTCCTCATATGAATCTGATGTGAAGGAGCTTTCGTGCTCCCATGAAATCCTGCCATCAGCTATAGGATTTACCCAATCATGTTCTCGAGCAGTTATCTTGTAGATACAGTCTATATCATCATTCCTCTCGTTGCCACACACTGGCTCTATGTAGTATGATCCTTCTGTAGGGTCTAAAGGTACCACTACGCATAGTGACTTTTTCTCAAAAATCATTTTTTGCTTCTTTAGATTTATCACACCATTCATGTCAATGGCCCAATCTATTCCCAATAGCATAGGATAGGGATTGATGTCATTGAAAATCTCTATCACTTAGAAATTTGCAAGCACACTCACACCTTCTATGTCTACCGTTATTCCCTATAATCCTCCCATCGGTAGGCTTTTCTTTTGGATCGCCATTCATAATTGAATAGGGGACCACTGCAACAAGGGCCTGCCCATGCGTTCCCATGTTTGTTTTGGTAGTACATTCACATCTAATCCTAGATCTAGAATTACTTGATCCATTTCATACTACCTGATTTACACAGTCAATCTCATTTCCCTTCATGTTCATGATGTGTGCTTTCCGAGCTTCCGGACTACGTGCAGTTCCGCTGATCCAGCACATCTAGTGATGAGTTCTTATATTCCTTTCACTGCTTTCCTATTGCACAACAGCTTCATGCATGTCTCGAGAAAGGTAGTGACCATTAAAGGATCCATCTATAGTTCTAGTTGATCCTTGCTACCTGAAGTGGAGGCCTCCATGAAGCTCTTCTTAGCTTCCATGAATGTCTCCTTCACACGCTCCAAATCAAACTCTCCTTCTTTTGTTGGAGCCTTGTGAACCGATGCACTCTCTTCTGGCTACTTACCTTTGTCACCTCCTATTGTGGTACGACTTCAGAGCATGATTTTTACATTCAGGTCCTCTTCGCGTGGCTAAGACCTCATCATTTGTAGGTTATGAGTCGGTGGAGGATGGAGTATTCCTTTATCATGCAACATTGCTATTAGTGTAAGGAAATCCTCCATATCATGATAAAACTGGGTACAATATAAAAATGATGCCCTCGTTAGGTTTATACAATCGCGGGCATAATTCCCTGGCCCTCCACAATTGTAACAAATCAGCTATCCACGACCCCTTCCCGGGTCCATTCCGCTTCGACCTCGTTTGCGCCCCTAGAATGTAGTGCATGTCATTCCTACATTTTGGTCAAGGGCTCACATTTCAGTCTTAACTCTATAGGTAGGAGTCTAATCCATCATCTGTTCACAACTTCTACAGGTGTGTTCGTCATGGCCTACAGTTCTGTAGAAATGACAGAACAACTACTGGGACATCTGCGTATAATTCTATAATAGATTACAATTATTCGTAGCATGTTTTCATCCTATCTAACAAATCATGCACCATAATGCAGGCACCGCACTCAGTACTTCTTGTGCTTCTAGTCTTAATGGCATCGACCCTCCTCTTGCCAAGTAGCTCGTGAAGACTAGACAATTGTCCTTGTCATGTCCCTGTCCATTGCAGTTTATGCACCATACCTCCTCACGTGCCTCTAAGCGGGTTGCCCTATCCTGTTTCAAACTCTATGTTTCCAAACACAAATTTTTTAGTTTCGTCTGAATTTGTTTGACTCCCAGGCTAGGATCTTATATTGGGATCTCATGTAGTCTCTTTACAATCTCCAAATATTCGGCCTGGGTGGATAACTTTTTCTACGACAGTGCGGTCCTTAGATGAAGCGTTAGTGTTGCTACAAACCATGTGCAGTGTTTTCCATCCATCAAGATCATGTTGGCTTTGTGAATCATACTCTTCAAGCTCTGATCTAGCTCCTAGGGGGTCTCTCCTGGAAGCATTGTGATTTCCTTAAACTTGATAATCAACAATGTCTACAATTGTGGCTTGCTAAATTCCCTGTTCAAAACAACATAGATATCAGTGATCCCTATGGTTGGATGGTAATTAGAATGCTTAATATACAATGTCAGTGCGCAATCCTACAACGCACTTCCCAATGTTTCCTTTTTTATATTGTATTTCATGACTCCTTGTGCTTCCCATACTACTTTTACTACGAACCAAAATTCGTCCAGATCTTCGTTCCCTACTCCTTTGAACATTAGAAATTTTATCACGCTTTCCATATTGAACTATGGTGGTGGTGGAGGTTGTGTGGGAGGAGATGTGGGTGAAGACGACGAAACTGGTGGTGGTGTACGTGGAGGTGTTATGCATGGAATTCGCTACCTTATCAGACTAAACGCACTTCTTGGTGAAACTTTTGAGAGCTCTTTCTCGCTTTCCCATTGAGGAAAAATCAAGGGGCTATTCTCTATGTCTGTCCTACCTTCATTTCTATAGATCCTCCCACTCCGCCTAGCCCCAAAAAACAATTTATTTCCATAACCTTCTTTTCACACAATAACATTGTAATCCAAGTTTTCAAAGATTTAATGTACTTACCTCGTAGTCATTTGAGGAAGCGTCATTCTACATCATCGTAGCTGACTGGAGAATCTACCGTGAATTCAGTGTTCAAACCCCTATAATTCGATTGAGCCAATGGTCCACAGCGCATGTGATCTTACCTTCTGATGGTTCTAGTATGCAGACTAGTTCTCGAGTCAACACAATTGGTTTATCGATCCTACACCTTCCTTGAATGTCTGATAGCTTCACGATCGACTCATACAACTTATAGGGGAAGGATGCAAAGAAAATTTCATGGATTTCCATATATAAGTAGTGCTATAATGACTGTTCCTTTGATACTCCTAGATTATTGTTTTCCTAAGTCGTGAACTCATGAATCTTTTTGTCCAACTACCATTCAATTTCTTTCTTTGTCAGATTCCAGTGACATGACATCGAACATCCCTTATGCAGATCTTGGTCTCAGCAACAAAATCATTTTTGGATTTTTGGGGCCTAACCTAGGTTCAGAGGTGATGTATCCAAACAAATCCTAGTACTACTAGCCCTTTTTACAACACTCCATAGAGCGCGGACTGAGGTCTCACTCGAAGTAGTGTGGGAGGGTGCTAGAACGAGGTTTTCGCACCCTAGAGATGTCTAATGGTTTCAAGTGGTTCGCAGTTTGACTCTACACATACGTTACTACGTGCACTTACCCATTCCTCACAGCTTGAGGTGTTGCCTTTGTGCAACACTATTTGAGGGGCGAATATTGTTATTACCGAAGTCCTTACTAGTAATCTGATATTAGTTGTTTAACTTAGCTTAATTGTATGCTTTGAGTTATACTTAACAATATCCAATATTCATACCAAGTGCGCATAGTAAAGAAACAATATATTTACAAATGATATCAAACATATAATAACTCGAAATAGATACATAGAATTGGTAACAAAACCTTTATTTATTAATCTCTTCTCTGATTACAAACTTCACTCCACCCTACGCACTCAGCTGCGAACTCTACTAGGCCTCTATGCACTCAGCTGCAGAGCTTTTTCCTACTCTATGACTGAAGAGACACTTTGTACTTTGACTTAATCTCTAGGACCTTTCAAACCCATTCTCTATTACATTGTATCTCTCTTTACAACTTAGAGCCTCACTCTATTTATACAATCCCATGGTCCGCAGACCATGGGTAGGCTGACCTTAGATTCAAGACTAGGGCAGACAACCCTATGATTCTAACATACATTTCGTGCCCATAATTCGTGGACCTTTACAACAATATTAACTCAAAACTTGGGCTTTGAGCCCAAAAGCATGCCATCGGGGGATTCCATGCCCAAAAATATTGAACATAAAATAATTGTTAAATAAGTTATGTAATTGTTCAGGAGGCTATTTTTAATATTGTTTAATTTACTCATTTTTAAAGTGATAATTGGGTGAAGGCTAATAATTACAATAATTATACATTTATTTGATGTGGAATAAGGGATAAAATTTGGATATTTTATATCTATTTTTGAAGATATATATAGTTTTAATAAGCTGGGGTTACCTATTAGTATTCACGGAACAAAGAAAAACAATTTTGAAAGAAAATACATTCAGATTCAAACACATAACCCCAAGTTAATAAAGACTTTTCACTTTGATCACTTCGTTGAAAATCTAAAATAGAATGTGAATAGTGATACATGGGAGGTATGGTTATAGTTAAAGCTAATATTTTGGGTAACTACTCCTTTAAAATTGTTAAATATTGTTATATTTTTCAGTATATATATATCTATCTATCTATCTATCTATCTATATATATATATATATATATATATATTACTTTTATTTTTAATTTAAGATAGGGGTAAAACCATCTTTACAATGAAAGGTTAAGGAAAATAAAAATAAGATGGATTTATGGAGACTAATAGGCATATTCAAATAATATTCGGTCAACATTTTTTTTATGTGAGCCATTTCATAGAGATAGAAAATAGTTGCTTAGATATGGGAAAGTGACGAAGATTTGAACATCTAATCCCATGGTACTATGTATGAGGTTATGGTTTCAACTATTTTGGAATTATAATGTTTTGATAACATGTGGTTAATGATGTCATGTATATGTGGTGTTAATTTATCGTGATAATCGCATTGTCCACTCATAATGGATATGATATGCATAATAGGGATTATGATGTTTTAATAGGAGGTATATTGACATGTGGTTCATTTATTATGTGATGCCATGATATATCTTTGATTTTGATATGATGACGTTATAACTTACGATGGTGAAGTATGCGGTAATTTCATGCAAATTTTATAACATCCATGAGCATGCAGTTCTTTACTATTCATAATGTTGTGATTAAAAATTATGTTTTTTTATCATGCTGACATGAAAGAATTGGCATGTGGATTATTTTTATGATGTTATTATTATAACTAATGAATTGGGTGCATGTTGAGATGTGGTGACTGGGATGAACTCTAGAAATGTGATGAGAGGGTCAAGTTATTTGATGATATCGTGGGAGACCATAACTATGAGGGAGAATAAGTAACACCATATGGGTTGGGGACATACTCAATCAACACTACATATGCCAGTGGTTGTTTTGTCTTGTACAACTATTGAGGAGCTATTGTACCATCTTGAGGAGGCCAAGTGCCTCATATTGTAAACTAAGTGCCTGATATTAGATTGGGATGTTGAAGTTTGGTGGGGGTGTAAGGCCTTCTGTGCCTAGGGTTGTGAACCTTAGTGATGGTTGAGGGAGTGCGCTAGCCTGTCGAGATGCTTGGAGTACTTTTGCATGGAATATGTTATGAAACTAGCTCACAAAAAGATAGAAATGATAAATCCACACGTTAGAATTCAACCTCTTCAAGGGGGAAACCTCCTTTACATTACACACATGAACAATTCTTGGATGATTCAAGTGACAAAACCTCCTTTCTATATATAGGAGTCTAAGGGTTCACAATATAACCAATCCGACCCAACAATAATAATATAAAGGCACAAAAATAACATTAGAGGGGTTCTATGGGGCACAATGATAACAATATGGGGAAAATAGGGGCACAATAATAATAATAAGGGATACAACTATAATAGTAATGAGGGAGTATAAACCTTAAAATTTAAAAAATTATTGTCCTCAATGCTCGAGTAGTTATGGATGCTTATGTATCAAATTCTCATCCTCCCATGTGGAATCTTTAGTGGATAAGTTCTTCCACTTGATGAGATACTTTGAAATTGATTGATTTCGTAGTTGTCGAGTTCTTATTTCTATAAATACTTCTGGTTCCAATATTATTTTTCCTTCCTCATCAAGTTCTGGCAATATCGTTTCAACTAGGAGCTTGTCACCTATAACCTTCTTTAAACATGAAACATGTAAAACTGGGTGTACTCAAGAAACTAAAAGAAGATCCAATTTGTATGCCATAGTACCAATCTTTTCCAACACCTTGTGTGGACCATAATACCTTGGTGATAATTTATTATCCTTCTTAGCTTGCTTTAGGGACATTTATTTATATCGTTGTAGCCATAGGAATACCTAGTCACCTACATCAAAACTTCTTTCGCTGCGATGTTGATCTACCTATTGTTTCATTATATTCTGTGCCAACACGAGGTTATCCTTTAATAGTTGGAGAACTTCATGTTGATGCTCGATGTGATGTTACACTGCTTGAACCTTCGAATTTTCTCTTAAATATGATGTGATGGATGGTGGCTGATATCCATAAAGTGCCATAAATGGGGTCATTTTTGCTACAATATGGAAGGAAGTGTTATACCACCATTCAGCCAGAGGCAACCATTCAATCCATTGTGTTTTTTTATCATATACAAAACAATGAAGATATCCTTCCAAACATTTGTTTACTATCTCAGTTTTCCCATCAGATTGAGCCTGATAAGATGAGCTATGAGCGAACTAAGTACCAAGACAAGAAAATAATTTTGTCCAAAAATTTCCAGTGAAAATGGGATCTCTGTCACATACAATAATCTTTGGGTTTCCATGTAGCTTTTGAATTGTTTCCATAAATGCAGTAGAAACTATACTGTCTTTAAATAGATGTGATAATGCCCCAAAAATGTGCATACTTGGTAATTCTATCAATTACCACCATGATGACACTCTTTCCTTCAGACTTGGGTAAACCCGTGATAAAATCCATTGAAACCTCCTCCCAATGTTGGCTTGGAATGGATGAAGGTTGTAATAGACCTGGGGTCTTAATTGTTTCAACTTTATTTTGTTTGAAAACCAAACATTCTGCCACAAAATTTTGAATATCCAATTTAAGGCCAACCCAAAAAAGTTTCTTCTCAACCCTATGGTAAGTTTTCAAAAATCCTGAGTGCCCTCCTAAGGAAGAAGTGTGCAATTCCATAAAAATCTTTTGTTTTAGTTTAGAATTCTTAGAGAGGTATAAGCAATATTTGTACCATAAAGAATCATTTTTGCAGCTAAATGTATCAGATGTACTAGATCTTGTTGTAATTTTCGAATAAATGCCCTGACTTCTTCTTCATTCTTCCATTCCTCCCTTGCTTTGTTTATCCAATCTGGTTGGATAATAGAAATGACACACAACAATGCTTCCACATCCTCATCTTTTCTTAAGAGTGTATCTGCCACAACATTTTTCTTCCCGTTTTTGTAGGTGATTTCATAGTCATAACCCAACATCTTTGTCACCCATTTGTTTTCTCTCGCGGAGGTAATCTTTGTTCTAAAAAGTATTTAAGGCTATCATGATGTAATTTTACCTTGAAGTGTCTTCCCACTAGGTAGGGTCACCATTTCTTAAGTTCATGTAGTATTGCCAACATTTACTTCTCATAAATAGTTTTTTGTAAATATTTTCCCTTGATTGGATGAATTTCGAAAGAAATGGGTCTTTTATCTTGCATTAAAACAACACCAATTCCATTTCCTAAAGCATCACATTCCACAATAAAGGTTATTGTGAAGTCTGGTGTAGCTAAGACTGGTGTTTAGCACAATGCCTCTTTAAGATGTTAAAATGCCTTTGTTTCTTTTGGAGTCGATGAAAATGAATCTTTCTTCAAGAGTGTTGTTAGAGGTGTTGCTATTCTCCCATAATTCTTAACAAACTTGCGATAATACCCTGTAAACATGAGAAATCCTCACAAATGATTTATGGCTATGGGGATTTTCCATTCCTTAATGGCTTTAATTTTTCAAGGGTTTACCTTAACACCTTCATGAGACACAATATGACCGAGATATTCCACCTATTGTACTCCAAAGAAACATTTGGAGCTTTTTGCATATAATTGTTTTTCCTCCAATAGTTGTAGCACCCTGTCAACATGTTCATCATGATCCTTCCAAGACTTGTTGTAGATTAGTATATTATTAAAAAATACTAACCCAAATTTTCTAAGGAAGGGTTAGAAAATGGAATTCATCAAACCCTGAAATGTAGAAGGTGCATTGGTAAGCCCAAAAGGCATGACCAAAAATTCATAATGACCCTCGTGAGTTCTAAATGTTGTTTTCGGAATGTCTTCAATCTCCATTTCAATTTTATGATATCTTGAATGAAGGTCCAACTTGGTGAAGTAAATTGATCCATGCAATGCATCCAATGAATCATCAATGATAGGAATGGGAAATTTATCTTTAATAGTGATCTTGTTGAGCTGCCTATAATCTAGACACATGCGCCATGATACATCCTTCTTGTGCACCAATACTATTGGAGCAAAGAAAGAGCTTTGACTAGGTTGAATTATACTAGCCTCTAGCATTTCTGCAACCATATGCTCAATTTCATTCTTTTGGGCATAAGGATATCTGTACGACTTGATGTTTGGAGGAACACTTTTCGGAATCAAATGAATAGCATGATCTTGTCATGAATATGTGGGAGACCTTTGGGAGTCGCAAATACCTTGGAATGATTGTCCAAGACTTTTTGGAGATATGGAGAAATAGGTTATTTCGATGTGGAAACATCTAGCAAACATAATTGAGCATTTACACCTCATTGTTCCTTTTTGAGAAGATTTGTCATACCATTCGAGCTGATTATCTTCGCCCGTTTCCCCGCAATCCCCCTTAATTGAACTTCCTTTCCAACCACAAAAAGTTTCATGAAAAGTTCTTGAAAATTAAAAGCTATTGTACCCAAGGATTGTAGCCATTGGACTCCGAGTACAACATAAGCACCTCCCATTGGAATGGAAATCATTGGTCTATTCAATACATATTCTCCCATGGATAGCTTGATATTATGGCACTTTCAAAAGAAATTTATGGTTCCTCCACTTGCAACCATTACTGGACACTCTAGTGCTGGATATAGGAAGCTATTCAATTCTTTTTCTATCTTACAATGAATAAAATTTGTGGGTACTCCCTGAATCAATCAACACTATTACCCTTTTCTTCTTGACATGTCCTTCTATCTTGATAGTTTGAGGAGTGGTAATTCTAGCCAATGCATTACAAGGTATGGTCGGATTCATTTCTTCTTTATCTAGGGTTTTTTTCTAGAGTATATCCTCTTCTTTCGACATTTCTTGTTCCTTTTCTTCCTCCTCTTCACAAGCTATGTAGAATAATTTTTTCTCGGTACACTTATGACCTTTAGTGTATTCGGTATCAAAATTGTAACAAAGCAATTTTCCTACTTTTTATTCCAATTATTGTGGTGTCAACCTGTGATTTGTGGAAGGCTAGGAGTAGCAACACTTCCATCTTTATAGTTGTGAGTAGTAGGCTTCCTAGCTCCCATAATTTTGCTTTCCATTTTTCTTGCTAACCCGAATGCCTTCTCCAATGAATCAGGTTACCAAAGGTGAACATCATGTTGGATATTATCCTTTAGAGTACCTATGAGCATATCAATACTATGCTCCTCTGGAATATCTTTTACCCTTATGTTCAATTTTTGGAACTCCTCAATGTGTTCTATCATTGAACCCTTTTGTTTGAGACTTATCAATTGGCTAAAAAAGATGTTGCTATTTGTATCCTCATAATGTGCTATCAATTATTTCGTAAAAATTTCCCAAGTGACAATTTGTTTACGAGAGAAAATCCATCGATACCATACAAACTGATTTGGTTCCAAATATAAAGTTGTAATACGTACCTTTTGTGTGTTTTTCACATTATGGAGATCAAAAAATTGCTCCATCTGTATTATCCATGTTGTGGGATCCTTGCCATCAAACTTCCTAATATCGATTTTTGGAATATGGTGGGTGTTCAATCCAACATTAGAGTCTTGAAATCATGATTAACATTTCTTTTGTTCTCATCATGAGTTTCCTTTACTACCCTTTCAACCTTAGTGACTATTTCTTGTAGCAACTTATTCAAATTTATCTTCAATTCTTCCATCTTGTCGTCCATGCCATTCATCTTAGCTTCCATCTTAGCGTCCATGTCATTCATCTTAGCATCCATGCCATTCACATTAGCTTCAATCTTAGCATCTATGCCCTTTATCTTAGCTTCCATGTCATTCATCTTAGATTTCACGTCATTCATCTTGGCTTCATTTACCTTTAGTGAGAGTGAAATTTGTTGTACTTGGTCTTGTAATTTTTATATATCATGTTGCATCTCTTTCTCTTCTTCATGAGTCATGCTAAAGCTTTCAGGTTGCTTACTAGGTGTTTCCATTTTCTTTCTTCAAGGCATTAATTAATGCTAATAATTCTTCACTATTCCCTTTGAATTCCTTCAAACTAATTTTCCAAACCAATCTTATGCAAAATTAAAAAATATTACACACCTTTTTCACTTTGTAGGAGTTCGATATTAAATCTGATGTATCTCTATAATTTCGGATCATCTAGTTCTAAAATTTTGACCTGCAGTAGCCCTCTGCATCCTCTTTCCAATTCCACTAGTCTAATCGAATTTAGTTTCTCCAAGAACAATTTATGCACAATCTCCCAAGATGACTGGATTATATACCTTTTCAGAAGAGCTAACTTATATGAAGTACCACGTGTCACTATTTTGACCTTTGGGTCTAAGAAATATACATAGGAAACTACAGGTCGTCCTCTTTTTGTAACTTCTTAGGAAATTTCAAAATGATGCTCAAAACAAAAGTTATGACGATTTTGCCAAGGTCACCTGTTTGGAATGTAATTCAAGATTCTGCAAAAAGACCAACTTTCTCAGATCATATCTTTACAAATATTGCGCGAAATGCTCTGAAATAGACCCAAGGCTCAACGTGATTTCATCTCAAATGGGTATTTTTGTTTGCTTCTGAAACGTCGCAGAAAAACGTTATAGTGAAAATTCCTATATGACCTATTTGGAGTAGTGAAACCCTAGAATCCAAAGCTCTCATACCAAATTTTATGAAACCACCTCACAAAAAGATAGAAAAGATAGATCCACACCTTATAATTCAGCCTTTTCGAGGGGGTAACATCCTTTACATTGTACAAATGAATAATTCTTGGATGATTGAAATGACAAAACCTCCTTTCTATATATAGGAGTCTAAGGGTTCACAATGTAACCAAGCCGACCTAACAACAATAATATAAATTCACAAAAATAACAATAGAGGGATTCTACAGGGCACAGTAATAACAATATGGTGACAATAAGGGCACAACAATATTAATAAGGGATACAACTACAATAGTAATGGGGGAGTCACTAGCATTATAGGGGCCCAACAGAATACTAAGTCAGGTGCCTACCTTGGGAAAAATGATGTCTGAGTTGGGTGCAAGCCTTGGGGCCAGCCTTCGGCTATGGTACAAATCCATGAGGCTCATGCTTAGTTTGGAAAGTGGTAAAAGGATAAAGATGTTGGCATTATGACATAGGTTCAGCGCTATGACATAGGTGTTGTCCTTGATGGCAACTCACTCAAATGACAGATCATAGTTCAGGCTCTCAGAATAAAAGAAAAAGAGATATACACAGGTTCCTCTTAACCAAGTTGTGTATACACATGGGTTATACGATCAAGAGGTGCGTATACGTATGCACACACTTTCATGCAAAGAAAAGTGAATACATGTGGGAAAAAATATTTTTGGTCCATGGTAGTTAGTTCTTGGTATTTGAACCTATGGTTTTGGACCGTGGTATCTCGTTCAAAGTGTTGAACCCAAGTATTTGGTGCAAGGTAATGGTTCTAAGTGGTTTTGGTCCATGGTATTGAGTAAAGCATAAGACTATAAAAGGAGAAGAAGATCATTAGGCAAAGGCACTCAAGTATTGAATATCTTATGAAGAGCAAGATCTAGAATTGGGTTATGGTGCATAGCTGGATTTGAACCAAAGAGGAATTTGTGCGCTAGAAGAAGGATGAGTTCTATTGTTGGGTCAAGATCTTAAGGCTTGAATAGTAGTATCTTTGTGTGATTTTGATCTGTTATATTTGGCGCATGACTTGATCTATAAATTTGATAATTTGGGTATAACTGATGTCTAAATAAGTGAAAAGGGTAAATTATCTTTTATATATCTGTACTCAGGTTCGGCACAACAAAGGCGCATATACACGCTGGTTAAGTAAGTCAAAACAATGTATACGCTGGTTGGCCTTAATACAAAAGTGTATGCATGCCGATTCTACATATTGAAGTAGTGTACATATCATGAAATATGTTTTAGCTACTTCAATTTATTACTACAGTGTTCTGGGTTCAGGATTGGTTCCTGGTTACTGTTAATGTATTTTGGTTACATCATTTAGAGAAGTAATTGTTTGACTCAGTTTTGATTGAAGCAAAGGAGATTGGTTGATGCAGATGCATTTTCTGTTTGATTATTATCATTAATGGATCCAGTCTAAAAATTTATGAAACATGGTCCCTGGAAGAAGGAGAAGGCTGTAGCCTTCTGTAGGTCAACAGCTACGTACTAGTACATCAGCTAGTACAAGAGCTAAGGGCGTTGTAGCTCCCTTGCAGGATAAGTTGGAGAATGAGAGAAGGTTGTAGCCTTCTACAGGAAGAAGCCTGTGTATAGGTATAAGGCTGCACCAGTACATAAATATTGTAAAAATAAGTTTCTTATTAAAAGAAGATAGAGATGGATTGCAGCAGATGATTTTCACGCACATTGGGTTTCCACCTTATATCTTGTGTCCATGTGTGTGACGATCTGTTCTATTTTACTGCACCTGTTTATTGTTCTTATCGTTAATGAAGTTCTGATGCAATGATTAACGATTAACATTTAATGAATCATAAGTTTACTGATATATGTTAGTTGCCTTAGATATAGTAGCGTATATACACAATTTCCCATAACTGAAGTAGTGTATAGAAATCTGATTGTGAAATGAAAAATAATTGATTTGATAATACTGATTCACCCCCCCTCTTAGTATTATTCCCAACAATTGGTATCAGAGTAGGTCCTTCAAAATAAGCTTGATCACATGAAGGAAGATCTATCATCATGAGTAACTACGAAAAGGAGGCATCTATCAGGCCACCAATCTTTGATCGGAGAAACTTCATCTATTGGAAGGTAATAATTGCAACCTATCTTCAATCTCTTGGTACAGAAGTTTGGGATATCGTGGAAGTAGGATACACATTTCCATTAACAACTCCTTCAGATACAACTGGTAAGAAGCGGTATGAAACAAATGCAAAGGTTGTTAATACTCTATTAGGGAGTTTATCTCAATCAAAATTTGTCAAGGTTATGCAGCTCAAAACCACAAAAGAAATATGGGACAAGATCATTCTAAGCTATGAAGGATGCAATCAGATAAAACGTGCAAAACTACAATCTCTCAGAATTCAATATGAAAATCTCATAATGCACAATTATGAAAGTGTGGCTAATTATTTGTTACATATAGATGAGATTGTTAATCTTATGAAAAACTTGGGTGAAGAGATAAAAGAAGTTACTTTGGTTGAAAATGTTCGAAGATCTTTGTCTTCTAAGTTTGAATCAAAAGTTTCTGCCATAGAATAAAAGCCGAATCTACAAAGCATTACCATGTCACAGCTGCACATAATCCTATATGCTTTCGAAATGAGAAAAGGGGGACCATCTGATAGGAGAGAAGTTGCATTCAAAGCTTCAGGAAAAGGAGATTACAATCAGTCAGGACATATGTCAGAAGGAGAGGAAGAATCAAACTTTGTCAAGAACCTTCAATGGGGTTCTGGAAGATTCAGAGGTAAGTTACCTTTCAAATGTTTTGCTTGTGGAAAAGTCGGTCACTATGTAGCCAAATGTCCTCATAAAGATAAGCTTAACAAAGGTAAGGAACCAATTAAACGGAATAGAAAATAGAATGTAAGTAAGAAGTGCTATTATACACGTGAATACAGTGATGTATTTTCAATTAGTGATGAAGATGAACAATGTAATGATTATAGACTTTTGATGGCTTCTGAAGATGATGATTTCTTGGATGTTATAGATGAATATGATTTCTACGAAGAAATTTCTAAACTTAAAATCTGTTTAGAAGAAAAGAGTATGATCATAGATACTCTGACATTATAACTTGCTGAAAGGGAAAAACACAATGAAAAGTTAGAATGTGAAATTGTGGGACTTAGAAAAGATATTTAGAAAACAAAAGCTCTTAATCTTAGATTTGCTAAAGGATATGAAACTTTAGATGAGATTATCAAAGTGCAGTGGTATCCTCTAATCAAGACCAGTCTTGGATATTCTGAAGAAGCATCTCAAGCACAGAAGCCATCCACCTTCAAAAGTTATCTAGATGTAGCTAGGAGAAGTGAACAGGTTGACAATCGACAACAAAGGCATAAAGCAGATCACCACGTAAATCAGGGCCAATTTACTTCAAGTAGGAATAGAGATCACCAAGTAAATCTGGGGCAATCTACTTCAAGGATGAATAGAAGTTACAACTAACCATAGGTAAATCATTCTCATTTTTCCTATGGAAACTACAATCACCTGGGCAATAGGTTTGATAATTTCGGGAATTTCTTCAATGGCCAATGTTTCTCTTGTCATAACTTTTGACACAAAGCTGCTCAATGTGTTTCCTACAAGACCATCATGACTAGAAAAGCATGAAATCAAAGAAGTGTGATTGGGATCATGAAAAGGACCTACAATAACTTTTCTTCTCTTGAAAATGAAATAGAATGTTCTATTTGTAACAACTTCGGTATGAATATTCTGAATGCAGACTAGGTTTCGGCAAACTACTCAGAAGGAGCAAGCTTCATTGAGTCCCAAAACATGGAGAAAGAAAGAACCGCAACCAAAAAGATGTGGTATAGCCTTATATGTGGAAGGATAGGAAAATCAGTGGTACATCGACAGTGGATGCTTGAAACATATGAAAGGAGATAAATAAAAACTTTAGTCATATAGTGCCTTAGAAAAGGAAAGGAAGGTGTCATTTGGAAATGACACCCCTGCACTCATAAAAGGTAAAGGTTCTATTCTTTTGAAAGAGAAGGTCAAAGCTGGAAATGTTATGTATGTTGATGGCTTAAAGCATAATCTATTGAGTTCCAGTCAAATTTGTGATGAAGGAAATGAGGTAATATTTTGATGAAATGGATGTATTGTTCGTGAGCTTGATACAAGAGAAACAATGATCAAAGGCATAAGAACTCCAAATAATTTATACATATTCAAGGGAGAACAACAAAAATACTATCTAATCATGAATGATGAACACTAGATATGGTGCAGAAGGTTGGGGCATCTAAGCTTCTCTCAGATAAGGAAAGCATGCAAATATCAGGCGGTTCGTGATCTTCCATACATCAGAATTCCAGACAATACAATATGAAAATCATGTTAGTTTGGCAAGCAAACTAGAACTGATTTCCCTGAGAAGGAAGGATCAGCTAGTAAGCCACTTGAACTTGTCCATACTGATCTATGTGGTCCATCCAGGAAAAGGTCACCTCGAGGAGAAAAGTACTTCATATTTTTCATTGACGACTTTTCTAGGATGTGCTGGATAGGACTTCTGAAGCATAAAGACGAATCTTTCGGAAAGTTCAAAGCATTCAAAGCCTTGGTTGAAAACGAATCAGATCGCAAAATCAAATGCCTCAGGTCTGATCGAGGAGGGGAATTTACCTCAGATGAATTTTTTTATTTTTGTGAAGAACATGGAACAAGAAGGGGATTCTCTACTACAAGGACTCCTCGGCAAAATGGAGTAGTAGAAAGGATGAACATAATGGTTCAACAAATGGCTCATGCTATGCTTGATGAGTTTGGAACTCCCATAACCTTCTAGGGTGAAGCTGCATTTGTTGCCATTACTATTCTCAACAAGAAAAACATCCAGGTGAATAGCACTCAGACTCCTTATGAACTTTGGTATGGTAAGACTCCTATGATAAAATACTTCAAAATTTTTCGAAGCAAATGTTACATCAAAAGGACTGACGAAAACCTTGGCAAGTTTGAACCTAGAGCAGATGAAGGCATTCTCCTTGGTTACTCTCCCCACAACAAAGGATATAAGTGTTACAATAAAAGACCCAGAAAAATTGTTGAAAGTATTGATGTAGTGGTTGATGAAGAAGGAAAAAATCCTAGGTAGGTAAATCTGAAGATTTCGAAGATGATGAGTATCGTTCAATATCAAATCAGACTTATGATGAAGAAGAAACACATGAGGCACCAGAAGAATAGATAAGGGTAGAAGGAAAGACTCCATCCAAGTATGTCTAGAAGAATCATCCAAAGACTCAAATTTTGGGGTAGAAAGAGGCAGGTGTATCAACAAGAAAAAGTATTGCAGAAGCTTCAAGCTATCTAGCATTTATCTCCTCCACTGAAACATGAAATGTAAGTGAAGAATGCAAAGATGAATGTTGGGTCAAGGCCGTGAATGAAGAACTTGATCAGATCGAAAAGAATAACACTTGGGAGTTGGTTTCAAGACCAAATAATAAGAATTTCATAGGGACCAAATTGACATTCTAAAACAAGCTGAATGGAAATGGAGATGTTATTTGAAACAAGGCCAGACTTGTTTGTAAAGGGTATGCTCAACAAGAAGGTATAGGCTTTGAAGAAACTTTT
>APFE030364003.1:53880-73174 GCA_000404065.3 Pinus taeda | reverse complement strand
GAAATATTACCTCTATTCCTTGATCGCACATCTGACTGACACTCAATAGATTATGCTTTAAGCCATCAACATACATAAAATTTCTTGCTTTGACCTTTTCTTTTAAAAGAACAGAACCTTTACCCTGTATGAGTGCAAGGGTGTCATTTCCAAATGAGACCTTCTTCTCCTTCTCTAAGGCACTATATGAGTGAAGTTTTTCTTTATCACCTGTCATATGTTTTGAACATCCACTATCGATGTACCATTGATTTTCCTGCCATTCTACATATAACGCTATACCACATATTTCTGGTTGTGGTTCTTTCATTCTCCATGTTTTGATATTTGAGGCTTGCTCCTTCTGAGTTGTCTGCCGAAACCTGCTCCTACATTCAGAATCATCATGACCAAAATTATTACAAATAGAACATTCTATTTCATTTTCAAGAGTAGAAAAGTTATTGTAGGTCCTTTTCATGATCCCAGTCATACTCCTCTATTTTTGAGTTTCTCTAGTCATGATAGTTTTGTAGGCAACACATTGAGCTACTTTGTGTCCAAAGTTGTGATAAGAGAAACATTGGCCATTGAAGAAATTCCTACGATTATCAACCCTGCGGACCGAATGATTGTAGTTTTCATTGACATTCATTCTTGAGGCAAATTGAGAATGATTTACCTGTGGTTTGTAGTTTCTGTTTATCCTTGAAGCAGATTTCCCCTGATTTATTTGGTGATCTTTGTTCATTCTTGAAGAAAAATGTCCCTGATTTACCTGGTGAGCAACATTGTGCCTTTTCTGTTGATTGTCAATTTGTTCACTTCTCCTTACTGCATCAATATAACTTTTGGAGGTGGATGGCTTCTGTGCTTGAGATGCTTCTTCATTATATCCCAGACCTGTCTTGATTAGTGGAGAACGCTGTGCTTTGATAATATCATCTAACGTTTCAGATCCTTTAACAAATCTAAGATTAAGAGCTTTAGTTTTCTCAATCTCTTTTCTAAGCCCCACTATTTCACATTCTAACTTTTCATGATATTTTTCACTTTCAGCCAATTGGAATGGCAGAGTATCAATAATCATATTTTTCTCTTCTAAACAAATTTTGAGTTTAGAAATCTCTTCATAAATACCTTCTTCATCTATAACATCCATAGAATCATCATCTTTAAAATCCATTAAGAGTATATAATTATTACCTCGTTCATCTTCATCACTATTTGAGAGTCCATCACTGTCTTCATGAGTGTAGTAGCTTTTCTTACTTACATTTTGTTTCTTGTTCCATCTAATAGGTTTGTTACCTTTGTCAAGCTTATTTTTATGAGGGCACTTGGCAGCATAGTGACCGACTCTTCCACAAACAAAGCATTTGAAGGGTAACTTACCTCTGAATCTTCCAGCACCCCGTTGAATGTTTTTGACAAAATTTGATTCTTCCCCTTCTTCTGACATATGTCCTGACTCATAGTAATCTCCTTTACCTGAAGCCTTGAATGCAGTTTCTCTCCTGTCTGATGGTCCTCCTTTCCTCATTTCATGAGCGGTTAGAAGTCCGTGTAGCTGCGACATGGTAATTTTCTGTAGATTCTCCTTTTCTTCTATTACAGAAACTTTTGATTCAAACTTAGGAGACAAATATCTTAGAACCTTTTCAATCACAACAGCCTCTTTTATCTCTTCACCCAAATTTTTCATACAATTAACAATCTCATCTATACGAAGGAAATAGCTAGCCACACTTTCATCATTGTACATCCTGAGATTTTCATACTGAATTATGAGGGTTTGAAGTTTTGCTCGTTTCACCTACTCATCTCCTTCATAGCTCAGCACGATCTTGTGCCATATTTCTTTTTTTGTTTTATACTGCATAAATTTGACGAATTTTGATTGGGATAGACATCCTAATAGAGTGTTGACAGCCTTTGCATTTGTTTCAAACTACTTCTTCTCAGCTGGATCTATAGGAGTTGTTGAAGGAAAGGTGCATCCTGTATCTATGATATCCCAGACTTCTGTACCGAGAGATTGAAGATAGGTTGTGACTCTTACCTTCCAATAGACGAAGTTGGTCCCATCAAAAATTGGTGGCCTGATTGATGCTTCCCTCTCGTAGTTGCTCATGATGATAGATCTTCCTTTAAGCAATCAAGCTTCTTCTACAGGACCTGGCTCTGATACCAATTGTTGGAAATAATATTGAGAGGGGGGGTGAATCAGTATTATCAGGTCAATTATTTTCTTTTTCAAACCCAGAACATATACGCTACTTCAGTTAGATGATCCCGTGTATATACGCAACTGCAGATAAGGAAACCCGCGTATACTATGCAGATTTATAATTTACTTTATTCAACAGATGTTGATCATTAAGTTATGCAAAATCATATAAACAGTTGCCAATAACAGTAAAATAGATCAGAAGACAACCACACACAAGAACACAAGATATAAGGTGGAAACCCAATGTGGGTGAAAACCACCTGCTGCAATTTGTCTTTATCTTCTTTAATTAGAAACTTCTTTTTACAATGATTCTATACTTGTGCAGTCCTTTACTAGTATGCAGGCTGCTACCTGCAGAGAGCTACAACCCTCTCTCATTTTCCAGCTTCACCTGGAAGGGAGCTACAACCCCCTTAGTTCTTCTACTAGTTGAGATACTAGTACGTAGGCTACTACCCGCAGAAGGTTACAACCTTCTCTTTCTTCTAGGGACCACATTTCATAAATTTTCAGGCTGGATCAACAAATAACATCAATCAAACATCAAGAATTTCTGCATCAACCAATCACCATTTCACTAGTCAAGACTGAATCAAGATAAAAACTTCTATGTCAACTGTACCCAGATCACAGTAACTATAATCACACCCCAAATTCTAAACCCAAATCACTGCAATAATCAACAGAAGTAGCTAGAACATAAATTATGAGATGTACGCTAGTTCAATATTCAGAAACTTGCATGCATACGCTTCTGTGTTAAGATCAACCTGCGTATACGCACTTCCGACTTATAGAAACTGTGTGTATACACACCTGTGCTAAGATCAACCTGCGTATACGCACTTCCGACTTACAGAAACTGTGTGTATACACACCTGTGCTAAGATCAACCTGCGTATATGCTCTTCTGACTTGCAGAAACTATGTGTATATGCTCCTTCGCTTCACTGAACCTGCGTACAGATCTATAAAGATAATTTACCCCTTCAAATGTTCAGATATTATTTTACCCAGATTACCAGATTTATAGATCAAGCAAATGCCACATAGAACATATCAAAATCATATAAAGATACTATCATTCAAGCCTTAAGATTTTGACCCATCAATAGAACTTATCCTTCTCCTTGCGCTCGGGTTCCTTCTTTATTCAGATTCAGATCTGCACCATAACCCAATCACTGTATTCCAGATCTAGCACTTTATCAGATATTCAATAATTTAGATCATCGCTTGCCAAATGATCTCCTTCCTCTTTTATAGCCTTAGGCCTTTCACAATACCACGGTCCAAAAACCATAACAATTCAATACCATGGACCCAATACTTGGGATAAACAATTATGATGAGATACCATGGCCCAAAACCATAGGTTTAAATACCACAGACTAAATAGCACGGACCAAAAATAAGTTTTCCCACATGTACGTGCTTTTCCTTGCATGAAAGTGCGTGTATACGCATATGCGCCTTGGGAACGTCCAACCCGCGTGTATACGCGGCTTCGTCAAAGTGAATCTGCGTATATGTCTTTTTCTTCTTTCTGAGTGCCTGAACTGTGATCTATCACCAGAGTGAGTTGGGATTTAGTGAATGGGTAGATAAGAATGTGAAGAGAGGGAGAAAATGAATGAGGGAATGAAAGAGTGGGGGAGTGAGAAATGGCTAGGAGTGGAGTTAGCAGCAAAAAATATAATTCATAAACCCTATGCAAGTGTTTTTTTCAAAAAATGCGAGGTAGGGTTTTGATTTTTTCCCATTAAATCACCATAAACACCAAGATAAACTCACTCATTAATCATGGAAGAATGTTTGACTTACTTGAACAACTGAGGATTGAGTAAATTTGAAGTTTTGGATGAGTTTGTGGGTGAAATAAGGCTTGAAACCCTATGTGCCATGCCACAAACCCAATGCACCACGTCGTCTCAATGCGTCGCGCTCGTTCAAAATTTGCACTGCAGAGCGCTACCCAATGCACCGCACTCCGAACCCAATGCGTTGCACTTTTTCCAAGAGATTTTTGGAGGCCTTCATGGTGTCCCAATTGGGTGTAGGGTAGATTTTTTGAAATCTTACTGATTCTACTTTCAAACCCAACTAGAATTTTTCAATTTGGAGTTCATTTGCCTAGTCAAAAATCAAATCTCCCAAGACTGGTCAAAATGTGCAAAATGAGGTTGCTTAAAAGCCAAGTGCTGTTGCAGTCAACTTTTGAAGGTCTTCCTCAACCCAAATTGAGCTCAAGATAGCTCATTGGAAATCTCTTTGTGTCTAGTTATTATTTGACTCATCAAGCAAGTCATTACGCCAACTAAGCTAGGCGAAATATTGATTTTCCCAAGGTCACTCCAGAGGTGCATCAATTCTGTTGAGGCAACTCTATTTTTTACATTTCTCTAAAACCATGACACTTGTGTAAAAGATGAAGGATTTTTTTCTTCCTTGGCCTATTTTGGACAAAAACCTCTCTCAGTTTTCCCAAATTCATATTTTCTTGCTCAGAAACATTATTGGAGTAAAACCTATCCCGATGTGTGGAACAGGGGATTTATCGGAATGAAGTGAAATGAAGGGGATAAGGGGCTTCTAAATTCTTGAGAAAATTTTGCGAAGTATCAAGGGATATTAGGAAGTAGGGGAAAGTGGAATTTAAAATATTGAGTGAGGGGAAGGGGTCCAAAAGGGCAAAACACAAGCCTAGCCTAGAAAATTGTCAAGTTGTAGCAAGAAACTAGGGTTTATGCGAAAATGAGGAATTTGGGGGATACCAGTGATGGGAAGTGTTTAATAAGGTACATTAAGGATAGGGGAAGCTGTATGAACATCAGGATACAAGTTTTACTGATGATTTGACCATCCAAGAGAAATTACCTTCAAAACCCTAGGAGAGGAAAATGAACCTTACCTAGGCACAATTGAAGCATGAACAAGGTGTAAAATGACCCATTGGAACCTGAAATGATGATGAAAACCCTCCGAATGATGGTACACTCAGCTGAATGGTGACATGGAATGACATTTGGACAACTTTGACAGAGGTGAAAACAAACCCTAGACCTAATACCCTGTGACCAAATTTTACTTGAAGACTCACTGAAATGACAAAATTTGACCTTGACACCTTAAAATCAAGTTGTAAGAGCATGTTTGATCACTAGAGGAAGGTTGCAAAGACTAAAACTAAAAAATTTAATTTCTCTAACTAATTAATCCATAATGAATTAATTAATTATTTCCAAGTCACTGTTAAGACTAAATTCGATTTTAATTCACAATTTAATTCAAGGACAAATTAAATTGGAATATTCTTATTGCCACATTTCAACATCCTCCTCCTCCTCCTCCTCAGCCTTGAGAACCCCTTCCCTCGCCTCCTGCACCTTGATCTGGAGACTGAGTTTCTACTTGCATATGGTAATTAGGGGCTCTTTCCATCGTCAACTCATAACTTCGACAATGACACTCATCATGGTACATAGATTTACAGAAATTGCAAAACAACTGCTAGGGTGTCTGAACAAACTTCTGAAGTAAGTGACAGTTATCTTCCGTATGTTTCCCAGTGACTTGAAAAATGGTGTACCATAGTGCATCTCCCATGCTCGACTTGGCTGGGGCTTCTGGCTTCAAGGGGACTGGCCCCCCCATAAGGTAATTCACGTATACTAGACAATGATATTTATCATTCATGTGGCCCTTTCACTTCAAGCACCAAGCCTCTATGCACACTTCTAGCTTAGTCTCCTTCATTTTCTTTAGACTCTGTAATTCTAGGTGCAGGCTCTCTAACTGCAAGTGGATCTGTTGTACCCCCAAGTTTGTATCTTGAATAGGTTATGCATGCAACCTCATCGTGATCTCTATGGCTTTTGCTTGTGTTCTTATATTCTGCTGTGAAAGAGATATTCTTAATTGTGGCAGAAACGATGCTATAAACCAGTCGCGACGCTAGGTATTTGAGATTTGCATGTTAGCCTTCCTAATCTAGCAATTCAACCTCTGCTCAAAGTCCCAAGGGGTCTCTTCCACTCTCATTCAGATATCCTTAAATTCAATTACCGATTGTGCCTCAGATTTAGGCTTACTAAATTATTTTTTCATAGCCCTCTGAGTCTCTACTAATGATGCCTGAGGATTATCAGTGCAATATTTAATGTACCAGGTTAACACATGATCATGCAAGGTGTTAACCAACTGTGCCTTCATTATATTATCATCAGTGGTTTACTACATTGTCCATACAGTGTTCGCAACAAACCAGAATTTCTTCAGGTCTTCACTTCTTATTCCTTTGAAAATCGGCATCTTCATTGTGTTTGCCATGATGAATGATGGAGGTGGAGTTGGAGGTATAGGTGAAGGTGTATGTGGTAGAGGTGGAAGGGGAGGTATAGTGGATGGATGAGATAGCCTTGGTATACCCTAAGTTATTAACTGAACAGTGCTTCGCGGTGTAGTTAGCACTACACCTTTGTCGTCAGCTGAAGGAGGTTCAATCAATGGACTATACTTTGCACCTAATTCATTACTTTTAAAGAATCTACCACTTCACATAGCTCTGAACATTAAGGCAATGGAATTACCTCTTTTCACATAATAACATTTTAATCGAAGTATTCAATGACCTTAAGTAATTACCTCGCGATCCTTTGAAGAAACTTCACTATAGTTAACTAATGTATCAACTGCAAATTTAGTAACAAATCCTCCCAGAATTCGATCAAGCCAATGATCGACAACCCATGTAATCTTGTTTTTAGAGGCCTCTAGTCATCACAACAATTATGGAGTCCACACTATAGAACTATCGAGCTTCCACCTCCCTTGACTGTCTACCAATTTTGTTAACCACTCATATAATTCGCATGGAAAAGTGCAAAAGAAAATTTTGTATATCTTTGTATACATATATCTATTCAACCTATCATTCTTCGACAGGTGTGGATTCCTGTTTTCTTGAGCCTCAAACTCGTGAATATTCCAATCTAACCACTTTTCAATCTCTCTCTTATTTGGATTCCAATGATGCGACATCACACATACTTAAGCAAATCTTGGTCCCAGAAACGCAACCATTTGTTGGCATAAGGATACCTGACCTAGGTCCATAGTTGTTCACGTGAACCAATAAAACCCTACATTGTTGGCCCTTTCGGCAGCAACTTGCGTAGAGCAGGTCATAATCTCACACGAAGCAGTATTCGGGATGCAAGAACCAAATTCCTGCATCGAGAGACTAGTGTGATGTCTTTCAGTGTCGTGCAGATCTATCCTTTTGATAGCATTAGAACTCCTAATTCATCCCTAGATACCTTCAATTATTCGCGGGACCAACCAATAGTGTTAATCAGGCCCTAATAGGATATGTCAACTACTTTCGCGCAAATGAACAGGTCTTCTAGGGATTTTGAGATCTAGATTTGTCATTGCGCAGACCTAACTTCCTTATTCAAAACTAACCCAAATAGATTTAGATATTCATGAATATCATTCAATCATCTTCTTAATCATAAACATGTTCATTCAACCCAATTCGCATGGAGAAAACGCATTGAATTACAAAAATAATAGTGGAAGTGACATAACAATTAAACAAATAGATGCAAGTAATTCCAACCCAATATCAATCTTTATTAATCAGAATCTTTCCAGTACAAACTTCAACTACCCTGCATACTCAACTACAAGGGTCCATGCACTCAGTTGTGGAGTTTTCTAGGCCTTTGCGCACTCAGCTGCAGAGCCTTTCCTTCGTTGCTGATAGTGGTGAGCTCCAGTATTGCAGCAACAATGATGCACTCTTGGGACTCCCTTCTTTACTTTTATCAACCCGGTAGTTTGTAACAAATTTGGAAGCGACAGTGCTGTATGCACAAGTACTAGCTCTTGCCGCAGCTGTCACTTGGTCAGCTGGCACAAGTCTGCTAGGGGCTCAAGCCAACTTCTATGAGCTCTGAGAAGAGGCTGATTAACTGATGGATGGAAGCTAACTCGAAGGAAGCTAATCTATCTGTAGAAGGAAACTGAAAAGCTGAAAGCAAACGCAAACCCTAGAAAACCATAGTTTTACCAGCTAGCTCTACTGATGCAAGAAAGAGGATGCAAGCTACTGGGAGAGATGCCATTGACTTCTAAGAGGATGAAATGCATGTATCTAAGCTATGTCCACAGCAAAATCTAAAAGAACCATCTTTTTGTATTTTTGAATAAGTTGTCAGAATTATCATGCATGCGATTTTTAACTGTTTTTTACTGTGCAGAGGTGGATTGGTGAGAGGAAATGCTTGGAAGAGGTCAGGAAGGTTCAGAGAGGGCCTAAGGGGTCCCTAGCACCCTTCCTAAGAGTTTCACACAGTTTGGCCTTCAAGAAACCGCCTTCGTGAGCTTCTACAGGAAGTCTACAGGGGTTCTACAGGATGTCTGGAATTTCTACAGGATGTCTGTAATTTTCTACAGGATGTTCAAAAATGGGATTTTTGAGCATGGATGGAGAGAAAAAGGTGGAGGAATGAGTATGGAGGTGAAATAGGGGTGTAGGGGAGTTCAAGACTTGGAGGGTGGAGTTGAAGAGTGGCGCAGATGGTTAGATTTGTTCAAGAAGGGATGAAACGATGTTGCACAAGAATATGAGAATCATGGAAAAGTAAGCGAATGAGGAAAATGTAAGGTAGGGGTTCTAAGTGAAGGATGAAGCAGGTAGGTTGGATGGAGTATGTGCAGGTAAGGAAGGATAGCAGGTACTCTGCAAGTGGTTTTTCAAACTGAACAAACAAACACTTATAAAACCTATGACCTAGTTACTTCATTCTATTCTAACCTAAGTAACAGCAAAAGGAAATGAACAGTAGTTTATTCGAAATGAAATGCGTGAAATAACTATGCAACTAAGCAATCATCAACTGAAGCATTTAAACACTACTAATATCAACATCTACAAATGAGGACTCCAACACTAAGAATTGCATGACAAAGCAAAGCAGCATTTTTGTTGGCAGAAATGTCACCTTTGTCCCATCTCACGATCCCACTGAGGGAGAGGTGAGATCAGAGGTGCTTGATGGACTTTTTCTGGAGATTTTCCCTGTTACTAATCTATCAACTAAATCTGAACATGAAAAAGCCTATCTGATCATTAACCATGACCTATGTAATCAACAAGTTGTTAATCTCCTAAACAGAAATTATTTTGCAAAGACACAAAAAAAATAACAATACATGAAGGAGGCCTTGGCTCTTAGGTTGGGCCCAACCCCAAGAGCTACAGGCTCCTGAAAAGAACTCAGAGCTGATGCCAAATGGAACTACTTCTCATTATCCAAAAATAATCATCACAAGTAAGTTATACAATAGTAGCTACAAGAAAAACGAGCTGGGAAAATGACAGCACTCAAGTGAAAAATTACAACAGTTCCAAAAGTAAACTACGAAGGTTGAGGCCTTCTTATTTATACACTATGAGGGGCCTAGCAGCGCTCCTAAATTCCAGGGACTCGGCTGTTCCAACTGTAGTAAACAGTCACTCTTCCAAAGCTGCTTGGCTGCCTTTAAGATTCGTTTTGGTGGTCTGCTGAGCTCGGAGTTGAGGGTGGAGATTCCGAGGAAGGGTAATTTAATGCCAGAGACAACCCCCCTATGAATCCTCACCTCAAGCTTGGCTTTCACCTGTCCCATGACTGCTTGGTTTTGCTCCAAAACTTGCCCAAAAAACCTGAAATAACCACGTATTAGCCTCCCTAGTAGAGTGACCACCCTTATTCGTTCAAATGACATAAACATACTAAAAAAACATGCATAATCTATGAAAAATGGAGGATTGAAAAAGGACAATTAGGCAAAATGAGCCCAATAAGTTACCCAATTCAGGGCTCATCATCACCCCCCTGCTAAATGGGTTGCTCATCCTCTGAGAAACTAGTCCAACTCATCGTCCTGAATAGCCTTGACCGCCTCCCTCACATCCTAGGCCTCTGAAGTGATATCTTATTCACGATCATGAAATCCTGCTTTACTTTCCACTTCTTCCCACTGCTTGTGTTGCTCCTCTTCTCTGACTCCCTCTAACAACTCCAAAAGCAAGGGAGGACTGAATTTGAGGTCGATCCAGCTGGCCTGAAGATTCTGCATGGACTATTTGTAGAGAGGCACTCTTGCCAAGGCCTCCCTCATCCTTGTGGGGGTGTGGTATTCTCTAATCTTTAGGCTGTGGGACAGTGAATTCCACCTCCAGGAGCAAGCATGAACACAGTTATCCCCCAACAGTCTCTCCATGTCCTCAAAATGGGCTATGGCTTGGGCTTGTCTTCCCATGTAATCTAGTAGGTCCTGAGGGTCATTGGCCAAGTGCTGGTGGGCGGATATCAATGCTAAAGGATCCTCCGGTTCTGCTCTAATCAATAGTGGCTCATGTAGCTCTTTGTTCATAATTTTTTGGACCTCTGCTGCTCTCTTTTCTTCATGATTTATCTAAGAGGCCATGGCCATAAGTTGTACGTCCCCTACCACAGTGTTAGGGTCCCACGAGTTCATGTTGGGAAGGGCCAAGTTGTGTAGGTAAAACTCTGATAGCTTGGCCTTGTCTTTGGATGAGCTGCTATCACATAGAGCCATGAATTGATAGTAGTTCTGAAATGGAGTCATACCTCTATGTGCCAAAGTGTTGATCTAAAACTGCAACCATTGATCCTTGTGGAATAGGGCGTAGGATTTGGCCAGCTGCCTACACTACAGAGCTTCCATCACCTAACTAGCCATGCAGGCCAGTTGGGCCTCCTTTTCTTGTACCTACTGTTTCAAATACTGTATCTCTAGGCCTACTTGCAATTCTTTTTCCTGTAGCTGTCAATTCAGTGTCTCAATTTCAGCATGCATCCCTTCCCTTCTCTGTTGTGCATCAGGTGTTTTATTGGCTGTTGTGGGCTCCTCTTGTTGTTGTTGTCTGCCCAAGGTGTGGGGCCTATCCTCCATAAGGTGTCCCTATAACCGTAGCTGCTGTTTGAGAAACTCATTTTATTCCTCGAGCTTGGCCCGTTGGCTGCTTTCTATATGTCGTACCAAAGCCAATTCTTTCCTTGCCTCTTTGAGCTGTTCCTCCAAGGGACCTATATCTACCACACCCTTGGACTTGGCGATTTTCATCCAAGTGTGGGTCCTCACTCTCTCTTCCTCCAGTGTAAAGAAGAGCGGCACTGCAAATTTTTGGGGAATTATCCTTACCGCCTCTAGCAAGTTTTAGTAAGAGCCTAGGTTGGGCTAGGGGTTTGGTTCCTCAATTTTCTCAGTCTTTTCCTCCTCCTGGGATGATGTAGCTTCCTTCTCTTCCAACTCTTCGGTCTCCTTTAACCTAGCCAATGTATCCTGTAGAATTGTCTTAGCATCCTATAGAGAGGCCTTTGTGTCTAACATCTTCATTCTTTCTCTCTAGGTGGATGTCTTCAGGCTTCCCCGTTCATAACTGATGGATGCCTTGGAGGGAGACCTCTCCTTTTGTGTAGTTGGGGTGTCTACAATCATGATTGGTTCTTTTGACGGTGGCTGGGGTCTGCGAGTCTTTATCCTCATGCTCCTTCTTGCCTTAAAATGCAGAGAATGCTCCCTTTTTCTCTTCCCTTTTTTCTCTGGGGTTGTGCTTAAGGCAGCTAGCACTGCTGCTGCCTCCCTGGCCAAGATTCCGAGTGATTTCTCCTTTTTCTTTTCTACCTTCATACTTCCTATATAAAGTCCTGTGCTCACTATTTTCTGGCTTCCTGTAGAAACGATTTTCACTGTTTTGGCTTGCTTGGCTGGCGGTGTCTTCTCTTTCAATTTTGTTGTAGTTGCCTTGGGTGTACCCTTACTTTCTTGGACTTTTTCAGTCCTCTCTGCCCCGATTTGCAATCGTTTCTCCCTTGGTGTTTGTGCCTTTATTCCACCCACAGTTCTGGGCTCGGAAGCTTGGCCTTTCTCTTGTTTCTCTTCTTGTTCTTTCTGTGGTGGTCTGTCCTGGGTTCCCTTACCCTTGAATTTATTTTTGGCTTCAAGGTGTTTCCCTTCTTCACTGCTGGATGAGGTGATTTCCTCGGCTAGAATTCTTATATCATCATCTTTTGACATATTGCAGAAAATTTCCTAGGAGAGGGGGACAATGTAGGTATGGAGGCCATCCTCTACCAAAAGCTTGATGAGCCCATGATGGGCTAGCTGATTTGGTGTCCCTTCCTTCAGTTTTGTTCCACATTCAATCAATGATTGCCAGAGAAAATAGGGGATGCTTAACTTCTGCTCTGGTTGTAGATCCAACCCATGTCTTAGTTCTTTTATTAACCATAAATGATAGTCGTAAACAATACTGAACCGCCCCTCACGGGTAATGTATTTCATAATTTGGAGACTGGCTTCACTCCACAGAGGATGTAAACTAGCCCTCCTTACCCCATTCTTATCTTCTGCAAACTGTTCCTCTGGTAGGAAGAATTCTTTCTTGGCTTTTTGGCCTAGTCCTCTCTCCTCTTTGCTCCAGGGCATCCCCGATGGCAGGTCAGTGACTCGGCTAATGAATTCAGGGGTTAGCTATAAGGTCAACCCTCCGAAATTCAGAGTGGCTAGTGTCTTTGATTTAGATTGCAGAGACAACAAGAATTCTTTCGTTATTGCATCGTCATGTCCCTGAATTCTGTCACAAAATGCCATCTAGTTGGCTCAGGTGAAGAGGTCCACTACTGCGGGGTGTTCACCCAATTTTTTGGAATCCGAGGGTTCCTTCCTGATAAAGCCTCCTAGCATGGTGAGAGTACTCTATTTTTGCTTGTGCTCTGATCAGAAAGGGGTATTCTATGATGGTTTCCTGCCCTAAACTTTGAGGACAGTTTCCCTCAGGTGTTTATATTTCACTTTGCACCAATTCCCTGGTTATAATGTTGTTGCTGCCCAAAAATCGACTGTGAAAAGGGAATTAGACTCCCACAAACAAAGTGCAGAGCTTAATTTTCATCCCCAATACACATTAAACCACATAAAAGTCACATTTTTCATGCACGGGTTAGCCCTCACAATGGTTTATCGTTTCTAAAGGAGGAATTTCTTAACAGGAACCGTGGAGGAGAATTTGACGCAGAACCAACTGAAAAAATTCGTGTATCACACAGGAAAACTATTGTTCTTGACCCACAGGCAGACATGCTTCTAATTGTCCTACTCCAGACAGTTTAATTCACCACCTTTCGAAATATCATGCATGGGAATGGTGTCTTTGAGCCTACCTCTCTTCGAAACTCCAATTTCGACGTAGGCAGTCGAGGTTTCTCTGCTCTGGGAGGCTATGTCGTGTTTCCTGTAGAGCTCCTTCCTGTAGAGAGATTTTCCGGGTACTGGAGGATGTCACGGCACTTCTGAACAAGCCTGGAACATGGGAGGATTTTGAAACATGCTGAGAAGCTCGAGCTAACAAACTGCAGAGGTGGAGGACGTGTACTTTGCTGAAACAGTTGCAAGTGTAAATGACAGCGGTTCATCGTGAGTTCTCAGTCGAGCAATTTCGAATTATGGCACAATTCCTGGTGAGGGGGTGAGGTGTCTAGGCCGATCCGTTAGCCAACGTCACGGCCATTATTCTTCTGTGTGTCTCTGGCCGCCATTACTTCCCCTCTACCATTAACGCCGCCACCATTGTCAGTGTGCCGATTTCCCGACTTGACACTTCCCACGTGTTAGCGGCCCGTCTCTTTGGCGTAACCAAGCTCTTTCAGATCCCACGAGGCCATTTGACTGACTATGGGTGGCCAGTTGACTAGCCACCAAATTCATTCAATCCGCACCATTTCACAGACATGCAGTTTTCAGAGTATAGTCTATGTAATTTGACGAATAAGGTTTGACACTTACCTGTGTGGCCGTGGATGTGTTCTGCAGGTTTCGCGACGTGGAATGATGGCTTTGCTCACTGCTGCTTCATGCACAGGTGCTGGAATTCCTTCTTTCATTGGTTGATGTTGTATGCATGGCTTCGGGACCCGATCCTTTGGTCGTAAATGCTACATGCACAGGCTCCGTCTGATTTCAGCTGTTGAGGAGGTGTTCTCGTTCGAGCAGAGCTTGTTGCATGTTCCCTGTGTCGATTTCAGCTGCTATTGACTCCATATTATGTACTCCAGATGGATCAGCTACTACAGGATTCCTATAGGACGTCTTGTAGCTACTTCGCCTCATGGGATGTAGGCTAAACAAGCAGGGCTACATTCACTGATGAAGATTCTAGGTGGAGCTTAAACGGGTAGTGTCTGCGAACCTTTGTTGCTTGATTTTTTACTTGAAATTTTCCTCTTTTTCTTTTCTGTCAACCTGAGGAAAACAGGGTTTCTGAAATGACTGTGCAGGAACACACGACCAGGTGGGTGACAAAGGTGTCAAGAGATGGAACAGGGCGCCACATGGTGTTGGATTGGATAGAGGTGTGGCCTCAGGTCTAGCAAACTGATCCCAACCATCAGATTCCCTCTCAAACTTGAATTTGACTCGTCCAAAACTTCTACAGGATGCTTCCTGTAGAAATTCAGGACTTCTTGTAGAAAAGACTGTAGCTTCCTATAGAAAAGCCTGTAGCTTCCTGTAGAAAGCCTAGAACTTCCAGTAGAAGGCCCAATCTCAACCCGAATGTGACCAAATCCTAGGAGAGGTGAGTGGCCATGGAGGGGGTGTCTGACGGGGTGTCCTTGAGCCTGCACAGATCCTTGTCCTCGTTTTGCGCACCCTCCTTTCTTGCAATGTAGGATGTCTTGCAACCTGCAATTACTTCACAGAGAATAGTTCTGTTTTCTTTTGTTTTTTTTCTTCCTTTTTTTTGTTTTTTTTTTTCTTTTCCTTTTTTTCTTTTCTTTTTTCTCTCTCTCTTTTTTTTTTTTTTTTTTTTTGTTGAGGCAGCAAGGGCCCCTCAAAGAGGTTTTCACCCTCACTATCTGCCGCGGGTGCCTCAAAGAGGTTGTCACCCAAGGATTTTTTTATTCCACATTTTTTTATTTCTCTAGGGACAGCGGGGGCGCCTCCATGAGGTTTTCACCCTCACTGTCTGCCCTGGGCGCCTTAGAAAGGTTTTCACCCAAGGATCTTTTTTATTTTTTTTTTATTTTTTTTATGATCAAAATGTCAGTGGAATAGCGGTGAGCCCTGCTCCACTACCAGCACTGATTTTTCCAAAGTTTCAATGAACTCCTACCTCAAAAGAGGTTTCTTGTAGATATTCAACCGATGCCCATTGACAAGCATGGGGATGGATTCTTCATTAATGGTCCAGATAAGGACTGAGCCATTGTCATTACACTTCTCCACTGCATATGGTCCTAGCCATCTTGTCCTCAGCTTTCCTTTGAAATCCTTGTATCTTGAGTCATACAGCAGTGCCCAATCTCCCGGTTGGAATTGCTTTCCATTAAGGTGCCGGTCGTGCCATATATTTCTCTGAAGTTGGACTACTTCTGAGTGGAGGAAGGCCTACATTCTTTATTCATATAATCCATTCAGCAACAGTAATCTTTCACGTTGAGCATGGCTGAGATCTAGGTCCAGCTGAGCTGCCACCCTCAATGTGTTATACTCGAACTCTATGGACAGCAAAGCTTTCTTCCCGTTGACCAGCTCATAAGGTGTGAAACCGGTCATAGTTTTCCAAGTGGTGTTGTAGGGCTAGGTGGCCTCAACCAAGCGATCTGCCCAATCCTTTCTGCTACTACTCACCACCTTAGTCAAAATTCCTTCCAACGCTCTATTAGTGACTTCCACCTATCCATTTGCATGGGGATGATATGGGTGGAAGTCTTGTGCTTGATCTTGTGATGAGCGAGCAAATCTTCAATCAGGTTGGAGGTGAACTGGCTTCCTTGATCGGTGACTAACTCTCTTGGGTAGCCAAACTTGTAGAAGATGTTTTCCCTTAAGAACTCAACCACTTTCTCTTCTGTCACTGCCTTGATTGCCTTTGTTTCTGCCCACTTGGTTAGGTAGTCGGTGCACACAATGATGTAAGACCTTTGCTTTGAAGGAGGGTTGATAGGTCCCACGAAATCCATTCCCCACTTCTCAAATGGCACGAAAGTCACTTGAGGTTGGAGGGGCATTTCATCCCTTGGATTAGGTTTCCCCATCCTCTGACATCGGTCACACTGGCTGATGTATCTTCTGACATCTTGATGAAGAGTAGGCCAATAGTAGCCAGCTTATAGAATTTTGAAGGCGGTCCTTTTTACTGCAAAGTGGCCTCCGAATGGTCCATTGTGATAGGTTAGGAGGATTTCAAAGACTTCCTCTTCCCTAATACAACACCTCAAGATCTGATCTGGGCTGAGTTTAAACAGGTTTCCGCCGATCCAAGTGAATGGGGCACTCTTCCTCATGATTCTGCTCTTCTCCTTTGAGGACAGATGCAGAGGGAACTGTGCTGGGACCAAGTAGTTTGCTATATCAGCAAACCATGGAGAGAGTACTGAGATAGCAAACAAGTGTTCATCCAGCATCTGGTCATCCACTGTCCCTTCTTCACCTGCAGGAAAATCCAATCTAGATAGGAAGTCAGCAACAACATTTTCCTTACTTGGCTTGTCAACAATAGTCAAATCACATTGCTACAACAAAAGTAACCATCTAATGATACAAGCATTCACATAAGGTTTATTCATTAAATATCTAATCGCAGCATGATCAGTGTGTACAAATGTTTGATAACCAGTGATATAGTGTCTGAACTTGTTTAAGGAATGGACTATGGCCAGGAACTCTTTCTCGGTTACTGTATAGTTCATCTTTGCCTTGGACATGTTTTTGCTAACAAATTATATGGCATATGACAATTTCTCCTCAACTTGTCCTAAGGCTGCTCCTATGGCTTTGTTCGAGGCATCAGTGTGGATGTGGAAAGGTAGGGCCTAGTTTGGACCTCTCAAGATCGGGGCGGATACCAGCTTGCCTTTCAACTCATCCAAAGCCCCTTGGCAGTCATTAGTCCATTTAAATTCGACATATTTTCCTAAGAGGCTAAACAATGGCGAGGCTAGCTTACTGAAATGTTTGATGAATCTTCTATAATATCCAGCCAAGCCTCGAAAACTCTGAACATCTCTCACCTTTTGAGGAGGTGGAACCTTTTGGATGATAGAAATTTTGTTAGGATCCACCTGCAATCCTTGCTGAGAAATGGTATGACCTAGCATGGTCCCTTCAGTCATCAGGAATTCACATTTTTCAAGACTGAGGGACAAGTTCATCTCAATGAACTTGTTTAAAACTTTTCCCAGGTTGGACAAGGCTTCTTGGAAGTTAGACCCATAAGGAGTAAAGTCATCCATATAGATTTCCACCGAATCATGAACCAGCTTAGCAAATATGCTCAATACTGCTCTCTGGAAAGTGGCAGGAGCATTGCATAGCCCAAAGGGAAGGACTCGATAGGCAAAGGTACCCCATGGACAAGTGAAGGTGTTCTTATCTTGGTCTTCCGGGCTGATTTGGATCTAATTATACCCGCTAAACCCATCTAGGAAAGAAAAGAACTTCTTCCCTGCTATTCCATCCAACACTTGATCTATGAAAGGCAAAGGGAAATGGTCTTTCTTGGTGGCCTTGTTAAGTTCCCGGTAATCTACATAGATTCTCCACTTCTCGTTCTTCTTGGGCACAAGCACTAGAGGTGAAACCCACTCACTATCGGAGATGGGGTAGATCAATCCTACGTCCAATAACTTTTGCAATTCCTCTTTGACAATGTCTTTAAGGGCTGGATTCATTCTCCTCTGAGGCTGTCTGACTAGTTTACAATCCTCTTTAATGTAAATATGATGGGTACAGACTGAAGGATGGAGTCCTTTCATTTCCTTATAACTCCAGGAAAAAGCCTCCAAATGGCGGTTCAACAAACTACACAGCTCCTTCTCCTAGGAGGGAGACAAGGAGGAGCTGATCTTTAAGGTTATTTCAGGGCCAAATTCCACACTCTTAACTCTAGGAGAGGTCGGATCAGTCACATAGAGGTCCACTAGAGCACTGGCTTGGGTATCTTCCACCAACTCTTCTAATGACAGTGCACTAGGAGGCGGATTTTGAATCAAACTCTCAATCAAGTCATCCTCGGTTTGAGGGCCTCCCCTGGTGGCTTATATGGTGCACAAAGGTGCAGAGTAGACCTCATCCTCATCTCCCTCTTCCAACCAGAGTGGTAAGTCATGTTCTAGCAGTGGTTGGGCAGGAGGATAAAGGACTAGCTGCTTAGACATAGGCCCATTCTTAATAGTCATGCTTCCAGCTCGACAACTAATGTAAGCATCCGCAGTAGCTAACCAAGGCCTTCCCAAGATGAGGGGGTATCCAGTAAGTTTAGCCTTTGGCTGAAGGACCAAGAAGTCAGCAGGGTACTCCCAAGAGTCAACAGAGACCAGGACATCTTCCACAATCCCTTCGGGAGTCACGGTGGAGCGGTCTGCTAACTGCAGTACTATCAAGGTCTTCCTTAGGGAACTCTGAAGGTTGAGTTTAAGCATAGTTTCCCTGGTCATCACATTAATGGAAGCCCCTAGATCAATCAAGGTATGGGGGATTATGGTGCCATTGATGTGGACATCAACTACAAGACTCCCAGGGTCCAAATATTTTGGACAGATTGCTTGCCCCAACATCAGATCGGACAATTGTCCTATGACATTGATAGTCAGGGCATCTCTCTTGCGCCTAGTTGGGTGCCTGAAACACTTCTGCTTAATCAATTAGTTGTATATTGGTACATCTTTTATGGCCTGGAGAAGTGGTATTTTCACACACAACTGCTTCAGTTCTCCCAAAAGTTCAGTCTCCTCTGGGTTTGGTTGCGTGGTTACTATTAATCGCTCAAGAAAGGGTGGAATGGCTTTGGGTTCACTTCCCTGTTTCTCTTCCTCCTCCTCTAGGGGAGGAGGTTCGCATTCTGGAAGGACCTTCCCAGATCGCAGGTTGATCTCCTGGATCTCCACAGCATATGTAGGGCATGTTGTTTCCCTATGTTACACTGAAATTTGTCACCTTGACTATCTGCAGTCTATGTGGCCTCATCAATAGCCACATTGTCCTCTTTGTCAAGCCCCATAC